>MCJB01016591.1:25338-75029 GCA_002018475.1 Nicotiana obtusifolia
TATATATATATATATATATATATATATATATATATATATATATATATATATATTTGGGAGGGTAAGGTTGAGTAAGTAGCAAGTGTCCTCACTCAAATTTGCGAATTTCTAACAATCATTTGCCGGTTTTGTTAAAAGAAAGCACATATATAAAAACACAAGCAAAAATCAAAAACTAACAAATTTGCCATTGAAATATTCATCTTATCTTATATTTATTCTTTATTTACCTTTCGATCCATCAAAACCCGCACTATTAATCTCGTTTCATATTTTGTTCCTCTCGTAATTATGGTTCTCCATCTTGAATTTAACATTTGTCATGATAAATCCACGTAAACAAACAAGAGATCCAACTTTACTCCTAAACAATCAAATTGCTTTATATGTACCATCTACAATAATTTTAAGTATGCTCTGAATAATTAAAAACATCCAAATATATCCTAAGCAAAAAAAATGTCCCACCTGCATGCACCTACGTGCTTCAATTGTACCATTCAAATCAAATTCATTTTTTCACGGTAAGAACACCGTAGTGGAATGGAAACATTTGAGACGAAAAATGAGGATTTTTATTTTATCGAAAGATAAATATAAGACAAAGTAGTATGTTAAGTGTATAGTATTTGAATTTTTTTCCCCCTTAATTTTAACACAAGAAAATGTAGAAAACGCATTGCCGTGTTAGATCATGCGCACGTGCATTTACTGTAACTCCACGTAAACTGTTGCCAGTGGGCACATTCTCATAAATAAGTAGACTCCACTCCAAATATCATCCCTAAATTCTGTCAACCATGCCTCCTCCCCCTCATTTTTCCTCTCCCCCCTGTAACGTTCACACGCCAGTCGGCTAGATTCTCTACGTGTCATGATCTCATTCGCCTCTTCTACTTATAAATACGTTCCTTCCTCCCACCCTTACCGTCACCGAACGCTCTCTCTCTCTCTCTCTCTCTCTCTCTCTCTCTCTCTCTCTCTCTCTCTCGTAGAGATAACTGAGTCTCAGATCTGTATGTACTGCCGTGTATATACACACCCACACATCTCTATCTATCTGTGTGGTGGAGTTTCCATTTGTTGTGGCGGTCTCTAATTCGCTTGGTGCAGGTCGGGAACTGACTCGCCGGTGACGCTGTCCGCGCCGGAATCGGGTGGCGTTAGTTTCATTGATATTTTGTTTGTATTTATCGATATTTAGAGAGCTCTCTTTAGGACTTATTTGTTAGTAATTTTTTTTTTTGTTGAAATTAACTTGATGTATGTGTAGATAAGTAGAGAGTGTTTACCCCCGGTTGGTTAAGTAATAGATATGAAGAGAGTTCATTTTTTTTGTTTTTAATAGAATAGTTATGTATGAAAGTGCGCCTCGTCTATGGCTTAAGTTTGTTCCCGCCTTGCATCAACTGAATCGGTGACCGCGGTGAATTTGATTATCTTTGGATCGATCTATTCTCCGCTACATGAGGTTCGTTTTTCATTCATTTTGATTCAAATATTTGCATACATTTTTATCTGGATCTAGCTGTATCTATTGGTGTGTGCAGGCTCGTGGTCCCAGCTGTGTTTATTTGTCCGATCGAAGAGTCTGGCTGTGCTTGTATAATAAATGTGCAAAGTTAGTTTTTTTTTTTTTTTCTTCCTTCTGTTTTAATGCAACTTTTTAATTGATGAAGTTTCATTAAAAATAAGAGTTGCGGAGAGCAGACATAATAATTTAAAAATCCACCTGTGGAGATTCCCATGGATTAATCGCGCAAATTTGATGTGTAAGAGGAGGTTGTGCTTCAATAGAGAATGTCCAAAGTGGACAATTTTAGTCATGTTGACGAATCATAGATTTGAGTTATGGATTAATGTTGGAATATACGTGTTTTCAAATGAAGAAAAGTGACTCTTGAATTGTTATTGACGAATTAGAGAATTTCTATTTTTATTTATGTTTATCTGGATCTAAGAGATACTAGTGCTGAATGATGGATATTTAAGTTTGAAATTTTGTATTTTCTTTATGCCATTGATAAATCGTAAATTGGAGTTTGAACACCATAAGTTTTCTTGTTCCCTCTGTTTCAAATGACACCTGACACAGCATTAATGTAGCTTCTGGCCTATTAGTAATCTAGATATGATATGAAATGTAGATCCAAAAGGTAAATTATGTTGTGGTCGAATGTGCAGTCTGCACCGTAACTACAAAAGATTTCACATTGATGGTGCATTTTTTAGCTAACATTCCACACACAATTATTTGGATGCTTTAAACTGCCTCCATCTATGCCTTGTCGTCACCTTCTTTGGTTAAGTTCACAGAGGGAAATAAAAATTGACAATTTCTCCAAGTCTCAGTTAATGTTTTAAATGAGAGTTTGTCATTCTAATTTTAGTTGAAATTCAGTATTTGTTGCTGTGTTTGAAGGGTCTTAATAAGCCAATATCGGTTGAGGGCTGAGGGACACAATCAAAGATCTTTCAACTGCTCGTTCATTTGTTTTGTGCTCATTTAAGTTTGTTTACATAGTAACCTAATAAACTAAAAATTGCACTCTTATCACAAGTGAGAAGTTTTATATGTTAGGACTGCCTGTCAGGTGTGTTTGATTGGTGTAATAGTCATATTGAGGAATTCATGTTGGGGTTTTCAACGCCATTTACTCAATTGAGTTGAGGAGAAAGATAATTTGGAGGTGCCACAGATTTTAGAGTAATCCATGGAGCAGGAACAACAAATATGAGTTGCTTAGTGTTTGAGAGAAACTAGCTTATGTAACGTACTGGCTTACAAGTTTTCAGTTGGAGAGTTTTGAGTACATATTCTTTTACAGTGGGTTAGTTGGTGTCTCTTAACCAATGCTTAGTGTTTTGAAGTTGAATCCAACAAATTTATATATGCCAATTTAGTAATTTACCAATTTGTGTTTATTTGTTCTATGCTGCATCCTCAATGGCCAAAGCATCCGTCTTAACTACTAATAGAATAGATGAGTTATATCAAATATATACTCTTGGTAATCTCATGATTAAGGGATGATCTAAATTTTTCGTTTTGTTCTCATGCTTCTTTTTTCGGTTTGTAAACATCTTTTATGTTCGTCCCTCGTCAAAACTAATATGAAGCTTGACATGTTTAAGGTAATGTAGTAGGATAACTAAGTTGCAGGCTGTAACATATTGGTATCAGCTGTCTTCTTGTTATGGGTAGAACTAGAACCTGTAAAAAGAATAGACGGCGTGGTTGACAGCAAGATTCCAAGATGCAAAACATCTCTGGCAGCACACAGTGTTTTGGGCTAGGTTTTTATCATAAAATTTGTGCTACAGAATACACAAAGAAGATATCAGATGCAACTAGCCTCTACCTTTGCCAAAGGTAGATTAATTTCTATTTTCTCACTGTATTGGAAGTCAAGTAAAAGACTTGTCTTATGATCCATGGAAACAAAAATGCTGGTGCCTGGAAATTTCTTATCTGTTATTTTCTTTATGAATCGGGTACTACAATAATGAGTTTACGTTGGTGAATTGATTGGAAGTCTTTGATGCTTCTTTGGTTCTATGTTGTCGCCTTGTATTCTTAGAAATTTGCTAGTTAGATTCCCCTAGTAAAGGGTGTTCCAGGAATGCAGGGACTTTTCAGCATCTCCATTTTCATTTTAAAATTTTAGCTCATGTAACCCATGGAAACATGGATTAGCAGTGAATTATAGAACACTCGTGTATCTTTTGTTGGAAAACAACACTTCAATGCAAGAACACATCCAGCCTCTCCTTTATCACCTGTTCAGCTTACTCTACTTCTTAGTCTCATTTTCTCACCAACTTGTGCCATCCTAAGGTTTCTTTCCTCTTTGTGCCGAATTGCACTAGACTTTTCTTTAATTCACATAACCTGAACTAAATTTCTACTTCCTTATCCTCCCCCACTACACCCGGCTTAATGTCCCTGTTTTCAAATAGTGGCTCCCACTGAACTAGCGGTTACTTATTTCTTACTAATTCCCTAGTTTCTCAACCTGCATCAATGCCTCTGTTTAGTGACTAAACCAGCCGTCACAACAAGCTCTTTTGCCTCTGTTCTATCTCCTTCATCATTAAGGTGGTATTACGTGTACAAATTAATGTAGTAGCTTTTTGTCTTGTGTGGCATGGGAGGAAGTTGCAGCCCGTACACCTTCATATTTTTCCAGTTGTCAATATTTTTACCTACTATCTAAATTACTTTTGCTAGTCATGGTGCTTAAAAATGCTGCCCAGAATGTTGTAATCCGTTATTTTCTGATCGGTACTGTGATGATTGTTTTATATTGAGCATTGTCCTTGTATTGGGTGTGAAGTTAGAAGTCTAGCAACGATAACCGATAGCAAATAAAATGTTGAAGGATCTTTGGGCAGAAAACAAAGCATGATATGATAAGTGTGCATGGCAGCAAGGGAAGGGATCTTGTTGCATGCCGTTTCATGTATAGTTACAGCCAGCTGTGGTGTATTAGTTACTTACCAAGTACTTGGTAATTAATTGTAGTTAGCTTTTAAGAATGTATTGCATGAGGCGTGGTTGTAGCCCTATAAAACAACCCGTTTCAGTTCCCATTATAGGCATATTTGGCAATACTATCTTCCTACCTTCCATTTTCATTCTTCTTGGATAGCTAATAATCCCCGAGTTAACCCCTACAATTTCCTTCTTGAGCACTACTGTTCGTGGATGATTCATTATACCGGCTTCATCTGTTATCAGAGCAAGAATTTACTTGGCCATAAATTATGGTGAAAACAAACAAAAATTACAGATAAGGCAGCCATGGAAATGAAGACATTCAAGGAGTTGTAGAGAGATTCTTCAATGAACTGAAGTCAAGGCAAGATAAATTGGTGGGATCCGCAAAGGTGATGGACAAAGGAAAGGATAACATTGGGCATGCCTACCCCTGGTGCCAAACTATGAATGGGTTCAATTCAAATACCAAACCTCACTTTGCTTGTATCTCAAAGCTCGAATTTCCTAAATTCTCAGGAATTGGTATACAAGGTATACCAAATTTTCTTTGATTGATGACTGTCATCTTTATTTCAAAAGCAAATGTAATTACACTACTTTTATGGAGATTCCATCCAGCAGCATCAAGCTTACTATTGTGGGAAAATGCATCTTTACATGAGCGGTTTATGTCCTGGCTCTTATTGAAAGGTTAGAGTTAAGCAGGAGGTTCACATGGCTGAGCTCAAGCAGACACAATTTTGAAAAAGGGAATCTCTCCAGGTGTGAGCCACTTTATGGCAAAGTTTTGATGTCCCAGTTCTAGTGTCCAGTACAGGCAACAGATCCTTCGCCGGAAAAGAGATGTGAAGTGGAATATCCAAAAAAAAAAAGAATGTTTACTTTTTCTCTTTGACTTGGGAAACGTGCACCTAACATTTCTCTCTCTGATCTGTCACTCTCACCAGCGAGACCTCTCAGCGGTGTTGGCCAATTTTATTACGGGAGAAAAGGTCTTTTTCACCTCTGAAGACAAATCCTTTGAAATCACTGACATTAGTGAGGGCCAAAGCAGGTAGTTTCTTTTTATTGAACACAATAGGCATTTCACCAGCAAGTTAAAAATCGATGAAAGCAATTTGAGATAGTTTTGTCATAACCTGAAGCATGCATCAAGGGGTTAAGGAGATCTCTACAGAAGATGGGGGAGGAGCAACAAGGTCTTTTGCATAAAGTCTACCAGAACTACATATTCATGGGCGCTTCTTCGGGATAAAAAAATGGTTGGGAAATAGAACATCGGCAATTATAATCTCGGAGGTAGATTACAACGTGGGCTGGTGCGAAATCACTGACAAAATTATCAGATTCTTGGGCAACCATCCAGTCCAAACCTCCAAAGATTCATGACTCCTGATTTCTCTTATATTGAAGCAGCGAGCATTCAAAAATAGCCAGAAATAGCGGCTCAAGTTCAGGTCTCTTCAGAGGAAACCGGTTTGAAGCTTAACAAATACCTCTCCTGCTGCCTTGTGGGCTTCTTTAACGACCCCTTCTGCTCAAGCCCTAATGCAGAGATCATTCAATCTTGGTTCCTGAAGAGATGGAGGATGACAGCAGGGTTGAGAGTCATACCACTTTCGCCCAACTTTTTTCTTTTCCAGTTCCCTTCTAGACAAGAAGCAGAGAGAGTTAAAATTGGTGATTGGTTTGGAATAGGTGAAGACTCACTCTTAATTGGTGGGCTCCAGCTACCGGATCTAAAGCTACAGTGGCAAAGTCAGATCACCGATAGATTAGGGCTTTCGGTATCTCATTACATGTATGGTCGGAAAGCACTCTGAAGCATATTGGGGACAAGTGTGGTGACTATATCGGTGCATATGAGGATACGAAGAAGAGAAATCATCTGTTATGGGCTCGCACATGTGTTAAGAATTGTGCACACGAGATTCTAAACAAGATTGATTTGGTTGTAGGGGAATGGGCTTTCGAAATCTCTATAATTACTGATACCTTTGTTAAACACGCCAGTGAAGCCGGCGCCGGAGATGGAAAGTTGAAAAAGAAGATTGACCTTTGGTCTAGTGACCTCTGGTCTAAAGAAGCATCCACATCAAACCTCACGCCTTACGTATCATCAGATTTTAAAGTTCAAAAGAATTTCCGGGTTGGCCAACTAATGTTAAGTTAGCGGTCCAACATAAGGCTAAGGGCCAAAACCTACTCTATCTTTGGACCAAACTTATTATGCTAAAAGAATGAAGAGAAAAGGGTTTACTGACTCTTCAAAAGGGACGCAAAGGCACGAACGGAGAGCAACTGGGCCATCCCATTGTATTAATGGCCCAGTAAAAGCTGTTGGAGAGAGAAATCCCAAAGATACTAATCCCAAGCCCTCCTCTTTGATGGCCCCTGTATCCGATTCTGAACTTGCAGCTTCAGGCATTGGAGAAAATGAAGTCAACGATGAAGCAGACCACATGCAACCTCTCTCTTCTCTCAAACTTCCATCATTGCAAGGGGAATTAATGATGGAAAATGCTTCAGACACTGCCTTTTCCGACCTTTCCTATCCTTCTGGCAGTGACACTCTATTCTTGCCCTGGCACGGCGACACTTCCCATGGGAAACAAATGGTTCATACTCCAGCGGTAATTGAGACATCTCAATGGACCAAGATAGCCATGGCCAAGGCATGCAAAGCTTTCAGGGTGAATTCGGCAGGCTTTGAGCATGAGATATTTGATATTCTAAGAATGCAGGAAAAAAGACGATCTTAACTCCAACAGCAAAGGGGAAATAAAAGTGGGGACAAAAAATAAAAAAAGGGTAAAAGTGAAGCTCATAAAATATTGTACTGTGAACTATGACAAAGGTGGAGGTTCGGAAAGGGGAAGGTATCACAAGTCATTCTTTGAATGAAAGTCAAGCTTATCAGTTGGAATATTAGCGGGCTCAATTATATGAGCAAAAGAAATACCATCAAGTCACTCATACAAAAATGGAGGCCGGACATTCTTTGCCTTCAGGAAACAAAGACTGAACACTTTTCTATGGTTTTAGCTAGAGAATTATGGAGTTCTAGATGGGCAGAATGGGTGGAGTTGAAAGCTAGTGGCACTAGAGGAGGTATAGTTATCTTATGGGATAGAAGACTTTGGAATTGCATTGATTCAAAGCAAGGGCAATATTCTATCTCGAGTATGCTAGAAGGAATGCAGGTAGACATTAGACTTTGCTTTACTAGAGTCTATGGGCCTCACTCTAATTGGGAGAGGGTGGATTTCTGGATGAATTAGCTGCAGTAAGAGGGCTCTGGGATGAAAACTGGATTGTGGGGGGGACTTTAATGTTTGTAGATTCGAGAGTGAAATATTCAATTGTATTATAAGATCAAGGGCCATGAAAAGCTTCTCTGACTTTATTCAAGACATGGGCCTAGTTGATCTTCCGTTGCAGGGAGCCTTTTATACGTGGTCGAGGGGGGAAAACTCTTTACAGGCTTCCAGAATAGATAGGTTCTTGATATCTTCATAATGAAATAACCTTTTTGGCTCCATTAAGCAATTAACCCTCCCTATGGTTGTTTCTGATCACAAACCAATTGTGTTAAAAAGTGGTGACTATTTCAAATTTGAAAATATGTGGTTACAACAAGAAGGGTTTACTGACATGGTAAAACAATGCTGGCCAGGCTATGTGATAAATGGTTCTCCTTATTTTATTCTCTCTCAAAAGCTGAAATTCTTAAAAAGAGACCTAGTCATATGGAACAGGGAAGTCTTTGGCAAAATCAGCACCAGAAAAAATAAAGCTTTGGAAGAACTTCTTATCCTAGAGCAAGAAACTGAAGGAAGGGTGCAGACTCAAGCTGAAAAGAGTAAGATCCTACAATTGAAAATGGAGATACAAAGATTTTAGACCCATCAATCTTATTGGTAGTGTCTACAAGATAGTGGCAAAGGTCCTAACTGCTAGGCTAAAAAGGTGATTAGGAGGCTGGTCTCGGGGTACCAAAATGCATTTTTCAAAGGTAGGCAAATCACTGATGCTTCCCTCATTGCTAATGAAACGCTAGATTGGAGACAAAAAAGTGGAGAACCTGGTCTTCTATTCAAGCTGAATATTGAGAAGGCTTTTGACAAACTAAATTGGCAATATCTAATCTCAATCCTAAGGCAAATGAATTTGGAGATAAATGGATCAAATGGATTAGATATAGCTTCACCACAATGAAGTACTCTGTGCTCGTTAACAGAACAACCGTGTAGGCTTGTTCTCTCCTAAAAGAAGGATCAAGCAAGAAGACCCCCTATCTTCCTTTCTATTCATTTTAGCCATGGAGGGGCTTAGTAGAATGCTAGAAAAGGCCAAGCAGATGCAATGTTTACAAGGTTTTGATATGGGTAGAAACTCAAGATTGATAGTTTCTGTATCACACCTATTATTCGCAGATGACACTCTTATTTTTTGTGGGGCAGATAAATCTCAAATTCAATTCCTTAACCTCAATCTTATGCTTTTTGAAGCCATGTCAGGTCCCCACATTAACATGTCTAAAAGCATTATTTACCCTATTAATGTGGTTCCTAAGTTGGAAGAGTTGGCAGATATTATATATTACAACACTGGTTCCTTCTTTACCACTTATTTTGGTCTTCCTTTGGGTGCCAGTCAGCGATCAACTTAAATATGGAATGCAGTTGTTGAAAAGTTTGAGAAAAGATTGGCTTCTTGGCAGCAGCAATACCTATATCTCGATGGCAGCTTAACACTAATCAATTTGGATAGCATACCTACCTATTTCATTCACTCTTTCCAATTCCAGTCAAAGTGCAGAAACAGCTTACCAAGATTAGGAGATCTTTCCTATGGGAAGGTAATAGCTCCAGCCAAAAGTTCCACCTAATCAAATGGGCCAAAGTCACACTCCCTAAAACACTTGGAGGTCTTGGGGTCAAAGACCTAGCACTTCACAACAAGAGCATGTTAATGAAATGGCACTGGAGGTATAACCAATAAGGTGCTGGCTTTTGGAAGGAGATAGTTCAAGCAAAGTATGGGCCTAATAGTCACTGGTGTACCAATGCTGTCAGAACACCTTATGGCACTGGGTTATAGAACGGTATCAGGAGACTATGGGATGACTTCTCTTGCAACACATCTCTTCAAGTGGGAAATGGGGCACTCATTCAATTATGGAAAGACAAATGGCTGGGACACACTACTCTAATGGAGGCCTTTCCAAGATTATTCCTAGTTGCAACCAACCCAGATTCTACTATTGCTCAGAACAGGGAGGACAACACTTGAAGACTAAACTAGAGAAGAGACCTAAATGACTGGGAGATTGAAGACCTATTTGCACTTCTTGAAAGCTTTCAGAAGAGCTCTTTCAACACCCAGAGCAGAGACAAACTCAAGTTGGGCAATAGCGGGGAAGGCACTTGTTCAGTGAAAGCAAGTTATCTTCAGTTAAGTTCCAACAAAGACTTAATTGATCAATGGCCTTGGAAGCTTGTCTGGAGAGAAAAATTACCACCAAAAGTCACATGTTTCAGCAGGATCACTTTAAAAGGAGCATGCTTAACTCAAGACAATCTCATCATGAGGAATTTGCAACTGCCTAATAGATGTTACATGTGCCTTTGCAACCCAGAGACAATTAATCACCTGTTTCTTCATTTCCCAGTTGCAACAAGTATATGGAACATGTTTTTGTTACTTTTTGGACTGTATTGGACTATGCCATGCAATGTTAAGGAGGCTTTCTTGAGTTGGAATTCCTGGAGAGTTGAGAAGTCCATCAAAAGGATATGGTCTATGATTCCTGCTTGTATTTTGTGGTGCATATGAACATAAAGGAATCAAAGATGTTTTGATGGCATTTCAACTGCCAACCATGCACTCAAGGCCAAATGTTTAGTTAATCTTTTTAGTTGGGTTAATTTTACACCTGTATATAACCCAGACTCTTTTTTGGAATTTATTAGCGCCTTAGTCTTACAATAATTTTTTTTGTCATTGGGCTGATATTTCCCTTCTTTTGTAACCTATGCATCCCCTGGATGCTTCTTGTTAATGAAATACAAATTTTATCGGAAAAAAAAAATAGCTCAAGCAGACACAGAGGGCATAATGCATTATCAAGCTTCATTTAATAGTATATAACAAGGTATATTACTAGTAGCTTATTGTGGGATTAAAGCCTGAGTTGAGCTTTAAATCAAAATGCTTAATCCTAGAAGCTTCTCACATGCATATCATTTTGTCAAGTTATAGGAGCAGCGCATCCCAATCCAAATTATTCAAGAAGCAAACATCAGTCCTCCCTATTCCAAGCAGAAGGTAGGTTCTAACCAAACATCTAACTCCCATTACACTTAGCTTTCCACTCTTATGACTCTTACTATTGTCGTAAGCGTGATAGAAGGTCCTAAGAATTATATCATTTTTCCTATGAATCCTTTACTACTGAGAAAAAACGTATGATGCATAAATAGTTACATACATAACTCTTAAAAAATGTTGTATGCAGTCTCATAAGACAAGCATTGCAGACAAATTTATGAAAATTTCTGGTTTCAGAGTTATGAATATTCTCATAATCCTTTCTTGTCTTATGAAAATTTCTTATTTATCTTAGATTACAGTTTGGTTCCTTTCAATGATAACTATCTTAATTCATTAAAAATTTATGCTTAGGTCATGGTGATCATATGAAAGTTCATACCATACCGTCCTCTCAAGCAACTCAAACTGTTCGTAAATTTTATGTTATATAATATTTCCGTTTAAGGTATTACTCTTCTAAGATCTACGAACAATGAATTGCAAAGAAACCTAAAGATGACAACTAAAACAAACAGAAACAGTAGATATCCTTAGAATATGACATAAAAAAGGCTTTGGAAAATTAGAAAAAGGATTTGGTACATAATTGAATAATTTAATTGAGTTGAACCTGGTCTTTCTTGTCCATATTGAAATATTCATTGATCTAGATAATGGAGCATTTGCCTGCAGAACGATCCAAGAGCTGAAGCATCACATGAATATTAAGGAATCTGCTCAAATTCTGTACCGACACCGTCCCAAACAAAAATCTATGCATCAAATTCTTATCTTCTTTGTCAATGGATGCTAAATTTCAGTTGTCTCTTCTTTGTTTATCCTTGTGTGTTTCAGACTAGGGATTATTAGCAGAATCAGAAGCAAGAAGTCAACAAAAGTAAGACCCCCCCCTCCCCGCGCCCCCCAAGGGCCCCCGAAGCTGCCTTTCATAGGAAACTTGCACAATTAACGAACTGGTGGTCCCTTGAGCCATAGGGTATTGATAGACTTGGCCAAGAAATACGGGCCCTTGAAAGGTATCTTCTCTGTGACAGTGTAAGTTCTTAGATGATATGCTCACTCATTTCAATTGCATCAAAGTCTTTTATTCCTTGCATCAACGCAGTTTATGATATATGTTCATGTTCGGACATGTTTGGCGGGGACATCAGCAACAACCATCTATTGATTGGGCAATGTCAAAAATGTTAAACAATCCTAGTGTCCTAGAAAAAGCTCAAGAAGAGGTCCACCTATTAAACCGATTACAAGAATACCTGTTGTTTACCTTAAATTTCGATAATAATTGAATTTACACGTGGTTTCAAGGATACGTGGTCTAACCTGATACTAATGACGAATAATATAATGAAAGTTAAAATTAAGTAATAAATGAAAAGAAAGCAAACCACCCGAGTTAGACGTTTTGATCGTTGGTTGATCCTTCTTGGGCAGGGACTGATTATAGTAGAAATTGGAACGAGTTAATGAATAAATGATTCCAGAGAACAATATGCCACTGTTTCTTTTATTGATGATTTGAAAAAAAGTGTGTCTATAAATAATTAAACCCTCCCTTTATATAGTAGCGGGGTCATACATTTGGTGCAACTCCATACAAGGTAAAAAATCTCTTGATTTGCTAATGAAGCGGTTCTATTGATTTGTGCCGAGATTCTCGCCGCGACGTTCGTCTCATTACGGATATTTTGGCTTTCCGTCATTTAGGTCTGGTGATCTTCCCTCGGGCACTTTAAAGTCAGGATCGATTTCGGACCACGGGCTCAATGTTCTTCGAGATTAGACATTCTGGCCTCGTGTTTTGCTTTGATAAAATTCAGGTTCGATCTTCAACCATACGCATTCCAAACCCGATCTGTCGTACAATAGTCGAACTCAGTATTGACCATATAGAGTCGAGTCCGATTTCGACCACATATAGTTGGGTCCGACTTCGACTGTATACAAATAGTCCCCTCGTTTTTCGGAGGTAACGACGAGAAACGATATGAGCCTCAGATTCTCACCATACTGGATTCCGATTCTCACTCAGACAAGTGACGATAAACTTATGACGTACGCGATACGAGAATTGAAAACGTTCCATCAGAAAAGCCCTTTTAAATTATTAAATGTGTGTCAGTTGATGTTCTGCCGCTTTGGGATGAGACCCGCCGTTTTGAAAGACGATAAATACCCTCATTCACTCTTTGTATTAAAATGTTTGTACTCTTTTATAAAAATTCATCGTTCTTATCTTCAAGACCCCCTGCCTTCTGGTTTTCTGAAAATACTTCACAAGCAACCTTCAGATTATATTTCCTTCGTATCAGCATCTTTTTATTTCTTCGTATGTTCAAAAATAATGGCGAAGACTTCGAAATATGTTCCACAAAGACAAACTCCCTCTTCTTCTCAGCCTGCTAAGAACGTTTCGCCTGTCGTCATCGAGGAACCTATACTGAAGGCCCCTCTGAAGGCGTTTGTACCAACCGGGTGCTCAACCGGAGCTGATTTTGAGGTTGTAAAGCTTCCTCAATACCGGGCCGATACGAACCGGCCACGAGATACATCTATTCAATAACTGACAGAGTTCTCGATAAAGTCAAGAAAGACTGTAACTGGGTCGACAAGTGTGTGGTGGTTCCTGCACCTGAAGAAGCAATTACTACCCACGTGGAGGGGTTTTTAAGTGTTTACACTTATCCCTTCACGTTGGGCCCTTTGGACCCATTCATTATTGCCTTTTGTAAAAGGTACGAGGTGACCCTGGGCCAAATTCCTCCTTCTTTCTGGAGGATAGTTATCCTTCTGCGTTTCTTTTATAGACAAGATCAAGGGGTAACCTTTCACCGTCGATCATCTCATGAGTTTGTATAGTCCCCGACTCTACCGGGGGGATTGATAAAACTTGCTCATCGGGCAAGCAAGGCCTCGTTCTCAATTATTGATGAGGATCGAGATTGAGGTTGGTTGGGTTGATTTATTCTTGTGAAAACATCGGATCTAATCCCGGCCGAGGATATGCCATTCCTCGAGAAATTGAATATGAAGCGTAAGTGTAACCCTGCTTACTAATTTGTTTACCGTTCTCCCTTTCTCCCTTCCTCTTATCAATTTCCTATGGCGCAACTGTTTCTCGAATGCCAGATGCAATTCCTCATCTCAAAGAATGGGTCGAGGGGATCGTATCCAAAAAATCATATTCCGAGCACGCATGGCACGAGCTTTCGAAAGGCCGGTGGGAGTCCCGACTTCATGGTGAGATAAGTTACATTTGAGCTTAATTCTTTATGCTATCAATTTCTAACTTGTTTCGCCTTTCTTTTGCAGGTTTATCAAAGGATGTGGGCGATGATGTTCCCAACGAGCCCCCTGTTTCGAAGCAGAAGAGAAGAAAAGAAAAGAGGCCCCAAGTTCCCCAGACCTCGAAAAGAAGAGACCAAGGAAAAGATTGGCTCGTAAGCCCAAGGGGAGTGCCAGTGATCGAGTATTATCATCGGACTTGCTACGTCGATTGAGGGATGAGTCTGAGGAGGAAAAAGAGGATTTTGACCCTGTGGCTAGTGTGCCACCACAGTCTGAAGGGCGAGGGCTCTCCGAACCAGGGGTTAGTGAAGTGGATCTTCGTCGAGTTAGGGAACCCGAGATGGAAACAAGAACTGGGCCTTCCCTAGATACGAGGAGAGCACCGCTGGGATTATTGGGCCCGATTGAGATGGTTGATTTGCCCTTTTTCTCGGAATCAATGTTCAACGAGGCCCAAATAGCAAAAGAACGTTCCCTAGATGGAGATCATAGATCGAAAGATATTTTTCATGGTTTTTTCGATGGTGTGGATTCGACGTCCACGGAAGATGTTCTTGGACTCGGTAATTTAGAGGTACCGAGGAAGAGCTCATCAACCGATACAAGCGGGATTTCCTTCAGTCCAAAATTAGTCGATTGGTTTCTCGCGCAGAGCGCTTACCCTGATCGAAAACGCTCCATATCTTTTACCATTCCCGAGGATGCTCGGGTTCTTTCCGCCCCCGTCGGGGTGGCCAGTTATCTTTGGTACTTGGTGAACGAGGAGGATCAGGCAAAAATGAACGAGGTGGACACGCCTTGCCTGTTCAATGAAGCTCAGCAGGCGCTGAATCGGGTAACTTCCGATAAGCTTTATTCGATGTCCTTTGTTATGTACTTTAAAATTTCAAGTATCTATAACATCTTCTTTTATGCTTGCAGGCCTCGGTACTTCACCATGAAGCTTTTCTCCGATTCCGGGAAGAGTCAAAACGCTACCAACGGCTCGAAGGGAAATAATGAATCTCCGTGCCGAACTGGAGCTTACCCAGAAGGATAATGCTGGCTTAGTCAAGCAAGTAGAGCAAAAACCCGATCAGATTGATCAGCTTCGAACTGAAATGGGTGTGGTTAGAGCTGAGGCCGACAAGTGGAGGAGCAAGATGGATCAGTTGGCCTTGGAAAAAGAGACATTTCAGGCACAGTTAGGTTCAGGCGAGGCTCAGCTTAGAGAGGCAAAGAAAAAGTCGAAGCTCAAACCAGGAGTATCGACGAGCTTCAATCTCGGATCAGTACGGTTATCTCAGATAGATAATATGGCTAAAGAGCTGAAAATGGCCAATTCGGAAGTTGTCGTGGTCAAAGCAGAAGCTGATGAACTGGTGGTTCAATATAATGCCGATGCTGAAGCTGCTCAAGATCAATCAAGGAATATGGTTGACCGTATGAGGTGGCAATCTCGCAGACTCGCCCTAGAAGAAATTCACGCTCAAGGCTTTGATTTATCGACGGAGATCAAATATGCCAAGAGAGCCGAAGCCGAGGCCAAAAAATTAGCCTTTCCGGAGGAGGATGATTTCGAGGATTCAGTCAGATCTGAAGAATGAGAAGACCTCGGAAATCCTGATGTCGAGGTGGGATCCAGTTGAGACCAAGTCACTCCTCACCGAGTTAATATTGTGTATCGAGATTGCTCAATTTCTGTAAAAAGGGATTTTTGATATATATATGTAAAGCTTTCTTTCTACAAATTTCGAAATACCTTAGCCCTCGAATGCTATTAACTCGGAGTGGCCTTAGCCTTTTGATTCGAGCATTGCCAAATAAGCGATGTGCCCTCAGATTTTGTTAACTCGAAACGGCCTTAGCCTTTAAAGTTCAGGGGTTGCCTAATAGGTCTTATATCCCCTCGAGTTCTGTTAACTCGAAACGGCCTTAGCCTTTAAAGTTTGAGGGTTGCCTAATAGGTCTTATATCTCCTCGAGTTCTATTAACTCGAAACGGCCTTAGCCTTTAAAGTTTGAGGGTCGCCTAATAGATCTTATATCCCCTCGAGTTCTGTTAACTCGAAACGGCCTTAGCCTTTAAAGTTTGACGGTTTCCTAATAGGGTCTTATATCCCCTCAAATAAAAAAAAATTCGGACTAAAGTCCCCGAGTGAGAGAGTGGTTGTTCAAACTAAAGTTAAAGTGGCCTTTGGGCTCGCTTGATCGGAAGCAGGATGTTTGTATACAAGAGACTTCTTGTTCATAATAATAATATATGTGTACAATTTGTGTTAAGGTTCGATCAATCTATTTGGGCACGATTCATTTGACCATTTGGCCCTTACATTGAATCTTATTGATCTTCGACCCTTCAATCCTAAAATATCTTTCCAAGCTAAAGTGGTCCCCCAGTATTCGGGGTCGATTGAAGATACGCCTCGAATATTGTCGTCACCGATTTGGTATCGAACTTCGAATCTAAGTTAGCACGATTTATTGGTTGCCTCATTAAAAATCTTGCCATAAAACCCATTTTGGGACAAAACCGGTTCAAGGGAAAAAGAGTGCAACGCGTGCTTTCAGAATATCTCGTATGGCTGCCGTTTGATACCTACAAATGTTAGTCCGTAATGCAAATAAAAATAAAGAACAAGGTCGTACCTTAGCAGTAATACCGCTTTATGTAACTTATACTCCCGTTGTTTAGTAGTTGTTTACCATCCACTGTTCCGAGCTTGTAGGATCCTTTTCCAGTGATTTTAATGATACAATAAGGTCCTTCCCAGTTTGGTCCCTTCCCTTCGTTCGGACTCCGTGTGTTTGGTGTAACCTTTTCTTAGTACTAAGTCCCCGACGTTGAAGTATGCAAAGTTGGTCCTTCTGTTATAATACCACTCGATCCTTTGCTTTTGAGCAGCTAGTCGAACGAGGGAGGCTTCATGTCTCTCATCTAACAATTCCAAGTTCATATTCATGGCTTCGTAGTTCGATTCCTTTGTTGCATACTGAAACCTGACACTTGGTTCCCCGACCTCGACCGATATCAAAGCTTCGGCGCCATAAACTAGAGAGAACGGGGTGGCTCCGGTGCTGGATTTCTCGGTCGTGCGATATGCCCATAGGACTTCGGGTAATATTTTCTTCCATCTCCGTTTGGCATCGGTTAATCTCTTTTTGAGATTCTGAAGTATGGTTTTGTTGGTAGATTCGGCTTGTCCATTCCCACTGGGGTGGTAGGGTGTCGATAGGATCCTTTTGATCTTGTGATCTTCGAGGAATTTTGTCACTCTGCTACTGATGAATTGCTTCACGTTGTCGCATACGATCTCATCTGGCATTCCAAATCGGCATATGATGTGATCCCAAATGAAATCGATGACTTCTTTTTCCCTAACCTTCTCGTACGCCTGCGCTTCCATCCATTTAGAAAAATAATCAGTCATAATTAGTATAAATTGACCTTTACCTGGCGTGTACGGAAGAAGGCCAACGGTGTCCATCCCTCATTTCATAAACGGCCATGGTGATAGGACGGAGTGGAACCTCTCCCGGGTTGATGGATCATTGGGGCGTTCCTTTGGCATTCGTCACATTTTCGAACGAACTCCTTTGCGTCTTTTTTCATGTTGACCAAATAATAACTGACTCTCATTATTTTTCGAATTAGCGACTCGGCACCTGAATGGTTCCTGCAAGTACTTTCGTGGATTTCCCTTAAAATGTACTCAGTGTCACCCGGTCCCAGACATATCGCAAGTGGGCCGTCAAATGTTCTTTTGAACAAGGTTCCATCTTCGGACAAGCTGAATCGGGCTGCCTTCGTACGCAGGGTCCTCGACTCTTTTGGATCCGAGGGCAGTTTACCGGAACTGAAATACTTTACGTATTTGTTCCTTCAATCCCAAGTTAGGCTTGTCGAATTGATCTCAGCGTGGCCTTCTTCCACTACTGACCTCATGAGCTGTACGACCTTTCCCGAGTCGAACTCTTCGTCTGCGATCGATGACCCCAAGCTGGCGAGGGCGTCAGTGTCACTGTTTTGATCTCGAGGTATATGTTGTAAGGTCCATTCCTTGAACAGATGCAACATCACTTGTAGTTTGTCTAAGTATCTCTTCATTCGCTCTTCCCTGACCTCAAACGTTCTATTGACTTGATTTACCACAAGAAGGAAGTCGCACTTGGCTTCGATCACTTTTGCTCCCAAGATCTTGGCTAGTTCTAGGCCTGCAATCATGGCTTCATATTCTGCCTCATTGTTAGTCAGTTTCACAGTCTTAATAAATTCTCGAATTATGTTACCAGTTGGTGGCTTCAATACGATGCCAAGTCCGGATCCCTTCGCGTTCGAGGCACCGTCTGTGCAAAGGGTCCATATTCCCGAAGGAGTTCCTGGGTCAGCTAACAACTCTCTTTCGACCTCGGGTATTAGGGTTGGGGTGAAATCGGCCACAAAGTCTGCCAACACCTGAGATTTAATGGCGGTTCGAGGTCGAATATCGTACCCACTTATTTCTTTGGCCCATTTTGCCAATCGACCTGAGAGCTCGGGCTTAAGCATCACATTTCTTAATGGGTAAGTTGTTACGACACATATGAGATGACATTGGAAATATGGTTTCAGTTTCCTAGAAGCGCTTAACAAAGCGAGCCCCAGTTTTTCCAAGTGAGAATACCTAGTCTCGGCTTCGCCTAAGGTTCTGCTGACATAATAAATCGAAAATTGTGTACCTTGTTCTTCTCGAACTAGGACTTCTCTTACCGCTATATCTGAGACTGCCAGGTAAAGGTATAGTTATTCGTCCGCCTTCGGTGTATGAAGCAACGACGGGCTTGATAAATACCTTTTGAGTTCTTCCAAAGCCTGCTGGCATTCCGGAGTCCATGACAAGTTGTTCTTCTTTTTCAATAGAGCGAAGAACCGGTAGCTTTTATCGGACGACCTCAAAATGAATTGCCCTAGATCGGCTATACGTCCGATCAACTTTTACACGGCTTTCACATTATCTATGACCGTGATATCCTCGATAGCCTTGATCTTGTCAGGGTTGATCTTGATTCCTCAATTCGAGACCATGAATCCGAGGAATTTACCTGAACCCACACCAAACGCGCACTTTTCCGGGTTCAACTTCATGTTATACTGCTTCAATACACTGAATATTTCTTGTAAATGGTTTAAATGGTCCTCTACTCGCAGGGATTTAACTAACATGTCGTCAATATAAACCTCCATTGTCTTTCCTAGTTGTTTCCCGAACATTCGGTTTACTAAGCATTGGTATGTGGCTCCAGCATTTCTTAACCCAAATGGCATTACATTGTAACAGTATGTGCCATATTTAGTGATGAAGGAAGTTTTTTCCTGATTGCCTAGGTCCATCCGTATTTGGATGTAGCCGGAGTATGCGTCAAGAAAACTAAGGGTCTCATGGCCGGCAGTAGCATCGATCATGCGATTGATGTTGGGTAAGGGGAAAGAGTCTTTCGGACATGCTTTATTTAAGTCTTTATAATCTACACACATTCTTAATTTATTCCTTTTTTTAGGACTACCACTACGTTTGCCAAATAATTCGGGTATTTAACCTCCCGAATAAACCCTATCTTTAGAAGTTTAGTTACCTCGTCCTTGATGAATGCATGTTTGATTTTGGACTGAGGCCTCCTTTTTTGTTTGACTAGATGGAACTTCGGGTCCAGGTTCAGCTTGTGAGTGGTTATCTCCGACAGTATACATGCTCTGTCAAGGTGGGATCAAGCGAAGCAGTCTTCGTTAGTTGTAAGGAATCAAATAAGTTTTGTCCTAAGCTCGGAGCTCAACCCTAAGCCCAGGTATACCTTTCGTTCGGGCAAGTCTTCTTGCAGTGTGACTTGTTCTAGTTCCTCGACAGTCGATTTGCTGGCATTGGAATTGTCGAGGGTGATGAAAGATTTGGGAATTCCATAATCATCATCCTCGACGTATACTTGTTTATCCATATTTGCCGAAGATGGTATCTGTGATTGCTATTTTGTCTTGCTCTCGACCTCTTGGTTTGGAACCGTTGGTGTTGGTGTCATTTCTTCCATCACGAGCATTTCTTTCGCAGCTGGTTGCTCCCCATAAACTGTTTTAACTCCACCGGGCGTCGTAAATTTCAACACCTAGTGTAATGTCGAAGGTACCTCCCTCATGGCATGGATACATGGCCTTCCGAACAGAGCATTGTATCTTATGTCCCCTCCGATCACATCGAACTTTGTTTCTTAAATGGTTCCAGCAGTATTTATTGGCAACGTTATCTCACCCTTGGTGGTCTCACATGCCATATTAAACCCGTTAAGTACTCGGACTATAGTAACGATTCGGTCTAACAGGCCGAGTTGCTCCATGACCCATGATCGAATTATATTGGCCAAGTTACCTGGATCGATTAACACATGTTTTACTCTAACTTTATGTATAAGTACAGATATTACCAGTGCGTCATTGTGGGATTGTACAATTCCTTCCGCATCCTCATCGTTAAAAGATAAAGTCCCTTCTGGCGTGTAATGCCGAGTGCGCTTTTCCCTAATAATGGATATTTTGGTACGTTTCAACATCGGCCCTTGAGGGGTATCGACTCCACCGATAATCATGTTGATTGTATGTTTGAGGTTCTTCCTGTCCTGTCTGTTTGTTAGTGTTCCTGTTTCCGAAGTGATTTTTTGCTCAGTCGCTCAAGAATTCTCGAAGGTGCCCGTTACTGAGTAGCCGGGCTACTTCTTCTCTCAGTTGCCGACAGTCTTCCGTTTTATGACCATGAGTGTCGTGATATTTGCATATCTGATTAGGATCCCTTTGGGTCGGATCGAATTACAATGGTCGAGGCCATTTAGTATCTTTGATGCGAGCGATAGCAGATACAATAGCGGCAGCATCAATATCAAAATTATACTTCGATAACCGAGGTGCTTCTTTATGCCCGATAGGCCTTTCGAAATTGCTTTTGGTCATGAGCCCCCGTCTGTTCTGACCTCGGTCATTTCTCCTTTCTTGTCTTGGAGAGTTTTGTCCGGATCCGCCGATTTTTCTGTCCCCGTGATACGGCTGATGTCGATCTCTATTTGATCTTGGTTCGCGATAAATTTCCCTTCGTATTTTGTCATAAGCTCTAACGGGGTAAATGGATCTCGAAGGGGCTCCGAGCTGATCGTCTTCGACTCTGATTTTTGAATGGTACCAGTTATGTACGTTAGCCCATGTGACGACAGAGTCCTCTATTAAGTTTTATTTTAGTTGTTGCGAAGCCGCTGAGCTTCGAACATTAAGCCCTTGAGTGAAAGCTTGAATAGCCCAATCGTCTGTGACCGGTGGCAGATCCATCCATTCCATTTGGAACCGAAACAGCAACTCTCTGAGCATCTCGTTATCCTTCTGCCTGACTTTGAAAAGGTCCGATTTTGGCGTTTCGACCTTGATGGCGCCTGTGTGTGCCTTCACAAAAGAATCTGCAAGCATAGCAAATGAGTCAATAGAATTAGGGGGTAAGTTGTGTTACCATGTCATGGCTCCTTTCGACAGGGTTTCCCCAAATTTTTTCAACAGAACGGATTCGATCTCGTCATCCTCCAGGCCGTTCCCTTTGATAGCGCATGCATATGCAGTTACATGCTCATTCGGGTCGGTCTTTCCGTTGTATTTGGGGATTTCTGGCATACGAAATTTTTTGGGTATCAGTTTCGGAGCCGCGCTCGGTGGAAAAAGTTTTCGCACGAACTGTTTGGAATCTAGGCCTTTTAATACCGGGGGTGCCCCTGGGATTTAATCCACCCTAGAGTTGTAGGTTTCCACCTTCTTGTTATTTGCCTCAATTTTCTTGTCCCCAGATTTATTCGTTTAGTCAGTTCTTCGAGCATATTCATAATTTCGGGGTTTACCCTCGATTCACACTCATTCGACCTTTCTACAACCGATCCATCCTTACTATTAATTTCCCGAGAGGGGCCAGGCTCAACCCTGTTCGAGATTTGGCTTCGATTTTGTAACTGAGCTATCGCTGCCTGTTGGATTTGCAACATTTCGAAGATCATCCGGAGGTTGATCTCGTCCCTTTCGATGTTTTGGGGATTCTGTGTCACTGATCGGACTCCCCTATGAACGCTATTTGAGGGGTCAGTAAGCTGATCTGCATCGACCGCCACATGTGAATTAGCATCGATTAGAATTTCGTCAATGGGCGCTATGTTATTATTTTCGCCTTGATTATCGAACTCGTTATCAACGTGCAGAGGTGCCGGTTGAGAGTTTGAAATTTCTGTATTATAACCTAGAATCAAAGACACTTCAAAGAGCAAGTGTGAAGCAATGTGTGTGACGGAAAGTTGTATCAAGTATTCACTATTATTCTTAGCCTCACGGTGGGCGCCAAACTGTTTACCCTAAATTTCGGATAACAATTGAATTTATACGTGGCTTTAAGGATATGTGGTCTAACCTGATACAAATGACGAATAATATAATAAAAGTTAAAATTAAGTGATAAATGAAAAGAACGCAAACCACCCAAGTTAGACGTTTTTGATCGTTGGTTGATCTTTCTTGGGCAGGGATTGACTATAGTAGAAATTGGAATAAGTTAATGAATAAGTGATTCCAGAGAACAATATACCATTGTTTCTTTTATTGATGATTGGGAAAAAAAAGTGTGTCTACAAATAATTAAACCCTCCCTTTATATAGTAAGGAGGTCATACATTTGGTGCAACTCCATATAAGGTAAAGAATCTCCTGATTTGCTAATTAAGCGGTTCTATTGATTTGTGCCGAGATTCCCCGCCCCAATGTTCGTCTCATTACGGATATTCTGGCTTTCCGTCATATAGGTTTGGTGATCTTCCCTCGGGCACTTTCAGAGTCAGGATCAATTTCGGACCACGGGCTCGATGTTCTTCGAGGTTAGACATTCTGGCCTCGTGTTTCGCTTCAATGAAACTCAGGTTCGATCTTCAACTCTACGCATTCCGAACCCGATCTGTCGTACAATAGTTGAACTCGGTGTTGACCATATAGAGTCCAGCCCGATTTCGACCATATATAATTGGACCCGACTTCGACCGTATACACCAATTACAGTACCTATTATCCAAAGAGGAATTCTTCCGGTAGTATCAGCCATTTATCGTCAAGGGTTATGTGAATGAAACATACTTTGGTGAATTGAAATACCTTAGGTCCATCATCTAAGGTTACAGTACACCCACCAGCCCCTCTATCAGTTCGTACGCTGAGCAGTGAAAACTGATGGTCATGGAATACAACTTTTGGTGAATGCTTGCGCAATTGGAAGGGATCCAAGACATTGGGAAGATGCAGAATGATTTAAGCCAGTGAGATTTCTCGATAAGTCGATTGACTTTAAGAGGGAATAACTTTGAGTTCATCCCATTTGGTGCTGGAAAAAGGATATATATATGTCCTTTTGGTGTAGCAAATATTGAGCTTCCTCTTGCCATTTTGATTGGAAGCTTCCTTATGGCATGACAGAGGAATTTCGTTTGACTATGGGCAGAAAACTATTGTAGCTTTCTTATGACTTTTCGTTCTCTTTCCCTGTTCTCATTTTCACTGATATAAATTTTATTGTAAAATACATATTTTGACCCAAAAAACTGATGTGGTTTTATTAATAAGTAATTTAATATGCTTAATAAATTGGATTAAATGTAATAGCCCGTCTTAATACAAGTTAAACGACCCATATTCACAAACGCATAATAATAATTCATGATTTTACATACAGTTTATATACATATCTTTCCCAGTCAAATTGTCTATGCAGTCAGTTCTCAAAAAAATCTACATGGTTATAAAGTTTCAAAATAGCGTTCAAAGTGAGAGTTGGGACCTTGCATCTTAAAGGTGTGAGCTTCTTGTGTTTTTTTGGTTCTTTCTTGGAAGAGATTTAGAGTATCCGAAGTCTAACACTCCATTGGGTCAACCTCAATTTGGATAACCATATGCCAACTTATCACATCAAATAAATAAATAAACTAATCAACAAACAAACAAACAAATAAATAAATAAACTCAAAAAAAATCATCTCTCTCTATCTTCAAGTCCATTGAGGCATGAGTTCACACAAAATTCTAAAAACAAACTCCCTAGGGAAAGGGCAACGAAATATGACCACAAAGTGTCATTCTCCACTTTCTATTCTCCCACAATAACATGGATCCAAGAGACAGGACATAAAAGACAAAAACGTACGTGAGTTTACAGGAATTCTGGGGAAGTCCCCAATTTTTTTAGTGTACGAAATTGGGGACAAAATGAGGTGGTTCCCTTTTCTCCGTAGTGTATGTAGTTGCATAGAGCTGCGTATAATATATTCGTCTTCGGTATTTTAAAAGGTGTGGGCATAATATGAAACATTTTATATATGCTTCAACGAGATGTAAGACCCGAATTACGAACGTAATAGATATTTAATTTTTAATATTTTATAAAATAATATAATTACAGTAAATATTTATAAACAGATAAAATTGCATAAATATTAAAGAAAATTATAAATATGTGAAATATATGTATGTGCCGCGCGCTCCATCCCACAATAAACTAGTCAAAATAATTTATTAGACGCTACTTACAAGCACAAGTAACTTGAGTCGAAAAGAATAAAATTTTCTACATGGAGGAACAAAAAGGATAGCTAACCTGCAATTTGAACTTTGAACTTGCAGCAACGAAGGAGAATGGAGTTCTCTTTGTATTTGTAAAAAAATTGAATATTCATTGTTTTGTGAAATATTAGCAAACTAGCTAACAAGATAAAGAATTGGGAAAGACCATAAATTAGGGGTTTAATCAATAAAAAAGTCTTGACTTTTAAATTTAATATATTTCAATTCCTTTTTTAAAACCTTTGAGTAATTACAAACTGACTTTTGAGCATTTGAGTATTATATAAAAAACTTATTCAACAAATTTTATTTTAAAAATTTTGTTTTTGGTACGCCTCACCCTAAGCTCGCCCCAAAAATACCTTTTGAAACGATGCTCACCTCCATCCACATGATATGTCTTTTAAAGTTGTTTACATCTCTTAAAAATTATACTCCACTTAATTTTTTTACTTACAGGAGTATTAATCTAAACTGTTCATTATATTACTCTTAGGCACGTCACTTAATTAACACTCTATTAACTAAAACAGTAAGATTAGATTTCAAAAAAAAAAAAAAAACTAATAATTGACGCCTTGTTTTTCCTAGAGTTTGAAATGCTTTAAAATAAATTCAATTTTCAAAATGAATAATATTCGAGATCGAAGACTACATAAAGTAGCACAAGCTTATAGTTGTAATCCAAGGAGCTGATTGTTGGGTTAAAATGATCGAAAGATATTTTTAATATAGTGTAATATTGTCTACTTTGGATCAAACCTGTACGATTTTTCCTAAAAGACCTTACACCAATATCTAACTCCTTAGAAGTAGGTTATTTTCCTTTCTACTTTTCATGTGTGATTTTATTCATCCACAACCAACAATCTCCCGTTGAACTAAGTTTCACACGACTCATCACCATTTATGGGTTAATTTGGAGATTAATTATGTGCCACTCACATGATCTTGAGTATTTGTGGTCACCGCCGAAGCCCAAAGATTATGTACGCATCTTCAAAGCTACGGGTAAATATCGTTAACCCTGTAGACGGGCAAAGGCATTGAATTGGGCCTTTACGCTACACTCGGCCATCTCAATAGTTTTGCCAACCATTAGCTCTGATATTAGTTATTGGGTTAAAACGGCTCAAAGATACTTAACATAGTGTGATATTATCCGCTTTGGGCCAAGCCCGCATGATTTTCCCCCAAAAGGCCTTATACCATTAAGAGTATCCAACTCCTTAGAAATAGATTATTTTCATCTATATTTTCCAAGTAAGATTTTGTTCACACACACCCAACAATCCCTCCTCTCCCCCCTCCAGTAATCAGGTGTCATGCAGTAGCTAGTGAAGCAAACCTTCAATGGCGATAAATCAGACACCAAAAGAAAAATATAATAAAAGAGACAAAAATATTTGACATGGTTCGGTCAATTGACCTATGTCCATAGGCAGAGATGAGCAATCCACTATGTAAAAAAGAGTACAACATATCGAGAGAACAACATCTCAAAGAGGCAAACACAAGTGGTAGGTTAACACTTGTCCCGAAATTCTTCCCCCTAAATAAGACGCTCAAACTCCATATTGCTACATCGTGGATGCTACTAAATGAGGAGTAAGAATCCTCAATTTATAGAAGTCCAAAATCTTTTCCTACAAGAAAAAAGACTAGTCAAATATGGGAGACTTATAATTTTCTTTAAGGAAAAAGAAAACCCAAATATTGTAAATATGTAGCTTTTCCTTCAAGGAATAGAGAAATCAGTTATATGGTAAGAAAATTAGAACAAACACCTAATAATTCTCCCCCTTGGCCTGAATTTCTGACAAATAAACTTGATCAACCTTCTTCATATGACCTTCAAAAGGTTGCATCTACAAATCTCCACCACAAAGTTTGTCTTAACGTGAGTGGCAGTCCGGTTAAATCTCTCAGACAACAATCATGATTATCGTCAAATAGGTTGCGGCTAGAACAAAACTCGCCAAGATGAACCTGTCTTGAACTTCGCTCTGATACTACTTATTAGGATCGAAATAAGCAGGTGTCATGCGGTAGCTATTAAAATAAACCTTCAATGATGATAAATCAGACACCAAAAGAGAAATATACCAAAAAATATACAAACATTTAATTTGTCGGTCAATTGACCTACCTCCATAGACGGAGATAAGCAATATACTATGTAAAATATAGTACAACATATCAAGAGAATAACCTCATAAAGAGGCAAACACAAGTGGCAGACTAACACTTGTCCCGAAATTCTCCACCTAAATAAGACTCTCAAACCATATATGGCTACATTGTGAATGTTACTAAATGAGAAGAAAAAATCCTTAATTTATAGAAGTCAAAAACCTTTTCCTCCAAGAAAAAGGACTAGTCAAATATGAAAGACTTATAATTTTCTTCTAGGAAAAGAAAAAATCAAATATAGTAAATAAGTAGTTCTTCCTTCAAGGAATAGAGAAATCAAAAATGGTAAAAAAATAAAAATAAAGGCAAACACTTAACACTGATCTAAGGGTAAACAAGCATCTTATATGACTTATGGCTATTTATCATTTTGTGTTTTAAAAGAGTCGGGAATATTTAATCTTGTTAAATTCAATTCCCTTTGTTTTAATTTATGGGATCTATTTGACTGGATAACGAGTTTAAGAAAGAAATAAAAACTTTAAAATTTATAGTTCTAAATAAACAATAACATTTTATGGCTATTTTTTTAAGTTAAAATTTATGATATTAAATATATTAGAGTATTTGAATGGCTAAAAAACTTCTTATTGAGGATATTATTGTGAATTTTAAATTATATTATTTTTAAATTCAAAAAATAATTATTTTTTTTAAAAGAACCAAAAAAGAAATTAATTCACACATAATGAGTAGCCAACAACTATATTGGAAGGAGAAGTTATGTTGCGGCAAGCTACTAAATGAGCAGAAACACTGACAAAATGACGCACCAACAGCTCCTAAAAATTCAAATGGTTGGCGGCTGCCACTGAAGTAACTGGCAGTAATCATGGCTTGAGAGCTCCCAGAAATGCGACAATTTGACACTTCTCCCTTTTCTCCCGGCGCCTATCTTGGCTCCACAATCTTTTTATCAAAAAAGAAAGAAAAAAAAAACTTGGCATTAGAGCCTTCTTAGTTCATAGATATCAGCTGCCAGCCTGCCACTATGGTGTAAACTTGGAATAAAAATTATTTGTTAATATCAAATCAATCCATAAAAGATAGTAGCATCTTTTGTATATGTCTCAGTTAATTAAGTATGATTAAGTGTAACACATGTGTTTAATTCAAAAATAGTTTTTGTGGTAAAGGATAATTCGAATTTCTAATAAAAAATTATACTTCACTTTTCCTAATATAAATGAAAGATTGAGAGAATAAGAAAAAAGAAATCATATTGATAATCGCTGCTTCTTTTCAATAGAAAAGAACAAGATCTTCTAATAGCAGAGAATAACAAGAATATTGACAATTGATAGTTTTACTTTGTGAATTTCTCGATGGGGATACATGATATGGTAAGAGAATTCATACAAAGATAAAATTATAATTGTTTCGCCCTATTTAATTCCTCCCCGTTACTACCATTTATTACATTGATCACCCGTTACATGGGTGATTCTTAATGGTTAAGGTAATAACGTCCAATCGCGGATACTCAGGGATTGTGCTGATTTCTTTTCATATTCGTGGCTACTAATGATCCTTCCTTTTCTGTGGCTTCTAGTATCTTTAACTATCAACTCCATACTTGTTTTCTCTTTTCCAACTATTAGGCACGGTATCCTGGTAGACGATCCTGTGGGTGTTTATTCATGCCTTCTTTGATCTTTATATTTCTTTGTTGCTTCGATCCCTATGCCACCTGTCAGCATATTATTGGTCCATGTGGTGAGTTTATTTTTTACCAATACAGATAGTTCTCCCACATTCTAAATATTCTTAACTGGAAGTGCAAAGTTTATTTATGACAAAAATGTCTTGTCGCCACTTCCCGATATTATTATGATGTGCATTAGAAGTGAAGAGACATATGCCTCTTCCATTTAATGCTCGAGACACATATCTTATTGTGATTGGCTATGTAGTTTGTAGTGAATTTTTGGGTTTCTGCGGCTTTGTCTGCTTGACGTGACGATTCTATGATGACGGTCCATGATGACGTTATTTACTTATAATACCATATCATCAACCTTCGAAAACTTCTTCTACTCTCTACCATTTTTATCTTCTTCACTGAATCCTCTTAGCAATTCTCTTTTTCTCCATGCATATGCTTTTTCTTAACAATGGCTTCTAAATCTTCAAATCCCTCTTCATCCTCCTTTCCTCGTCGCACTATTATTGCGGACAATCTCCCTTCAATAATGGCTCCGATTACGAGTAGAAGCAGAGGTGGTAGGCTTCGTAACTTAGGTTCTATATCGAGTCGAAACACTTCTCTCAAGAAGAGTTCTTCAAAATCTGCTTTTTATTCTAAAGCAAAATCCATTGTCACTCCTATATCTTCTTCCAAAACTAGGGATCAAAACGAACCACTGCCAGAACCCTTATTTTGGAAATTGTTCCCTAGGAGTTTTCTTTTGTCCCCGACTGTGAGGCGTGGAACAATGAAGTTACTTCCATAGCACCACTCAACCCTACAGACTGCTATTTTTCCTCATAAAATCTGGAGTTCTTCCTCTTGTACGTAGAAAGTGTTATTGGTTTTTCAATCATAGCTCCTGGTGTTGATGCATATAACCACCTACCATGAAGGTTATTCGTTCATCTACATCTAACCTTTTACCCTAGGATTAAAACCTCCAATAGATCTTGTAAGTCTAGAATTTTGTCGCTACTTCAATATTTGCCTCGGGCAAATAGGTCCGATAATGTGGAGGACAGTAGCATGCCTTTTGCTACTTGTCGAGCTTGGTTTATGCCCCTTTCAATTTCCAGCATCTCCTCCATATATATTCCTCGAAACTCTTTTGCGCGGGTATTTTTACACTCATAGAAAGTAGTAAACTTGTCTTGGTTGGCCATGAAGATAACCGTGACCGAGGTTGGTATGGTCGGTTCGTGGCTGTCCCAAACCGTGAGTTAATGGGAGAAGAAAACATGTATTTTTCCGAGAAGTGAAATTTTACCCGTAAGTATTTTATTTTTCATCTCGTAAGTATTTTCTTTTACTTTGCTTTTTGATATCTTCTTTCCCTTCTTTCTTAGAATACTAACCTTCTCGTATGCTTTTTTCAGCAATTATGAAAGTCTTTGGTGAACTTCCTGACTTTCTTGGTTGGGTTGAATTGATGTTGTCTGCCGCTCCTATGGAGTAAAGAACCTGAAATTTCTTTCCCAAAAATTTGGGTGAAAGTCAAAACCCACGGTATGCTATTTAATTTTACCGTGTACGCTTTTTTTTTCCCTCTTGGTTTATTTTGATATCCTTTCCTTTTGATTTTCAGGATTTAGAATCTTCGAAGTTCGTCCCTCTCCTGCTCCTGCTATTAGACTCGATGTCAACACTGCTTAGGAGAGAATCTTGAACGTGTTCTCTCCGAAGAGGAAGAATAAAGAACCCCTTTCCTCCAATGAAGAGGAAGAAGAAGGTTCCTTGATAAAGAAACCTTGAGTTAGGAGGAAAGTTATTTTGGATGATGAATCAAACATCCCTCAAACATCCTTCAGGGTCCGCACCTCTTCCATCCTTGTTGAAACGCTCTTCGCTCAAGGATTTAAGGGTAAAGAGGAAGATTTTGGCTTTGTTTCTGAAGAGTCAACTCTTGCCACTCTTCCCATGAGCCCCGTTGCTTCTGGTGCTGCCCCTAGAGATGAAGTTGAACCTTCCATTGGGGGCGAAATGAAACAAGTTACAATTGAAGTCCCCCAGGATGTCAGCCTGCTGAAGAAAACTAACTGGGCCGCAGTGTGGTTGAAGCATATGATTGGCCCCCTTGAAAGGAAAAAACTTGATTCTCACTTCTCCATTACTCTTATGAATGATGTAATTCATTATACTCTCAAGGTAAAAAATTTTACCCTTAATGATTTCGTTTCTTCCTTCCCTAGGTTATAACATCTTTTTTCTCTCTTTTTTGTAGATTAACTTAACACGTACGGAGCTAATAAGGAGATTAGCTTGAACTGAGCAACAAGTTGTGGAGTTGGTCATGGAGGTTGATAACTGGAAAGAGCAGTTTGAGAGCCTTCAACTGGAGAAAGATGTCTTAGCTAGTTACAAGGAGACTTGGAACAATAGCTTAGTCTCACTACTGTTGAGTAGCAGTGGAGAAGGCATCAGTTAACTAGGAAGAGAAAGAGAAAGCAAGGATAGAGGCCACTTCTGCTGAGCAACACTTAAAGGTAACTGAAGATATTCAAAATTTGAAAGAACTTCTGACTCTAAAAGAAGTATATGCGGGTGATCTAGTTCAAGAGGTGACTCAAGCTCAAGAAGAATTTCGTACCTCTTCCAACAAAATCAAGTTCCTTAAGTCTATTTTAGAACCTTTGCAGGTTTATATGATGTTGCAGAGACTGAGAAAGAAGAGTTAAGGACTGAAGTTGAATAACTGGAGAAAGACAATGAGGCTCTCGAGGACAAATTAACTCTGGACGTGAGTTAGGCCTTCCTGAATACCTATCTTGAAACTTTGACTGAGGCTAGCCAAGAAGGCTTTGATCTCGAAGGGTGATTTAATCAAAGATGGTTTGGAGGCTGATCTTCAGCCTTCATCTTCAAATCCCCATGCTGATCCTTCTTCCTCTCCTTTCCAAGATGCTCATTAGCCATTTTTTAGCCTTCTTTTCTTTAGATTTTTTTGTTTGCCTTCGGGAAACTTTAAACAATATCAATATGAACTTTTAGCATGTTTCATATATGCTTTGCTCTTTAATTTTTTGATCCTTTTTCGCATTATCTTATTAGAATGAATGCTTTAATATATCGTAACTAAATACACACAGTCTTAACTACAAAAGAGGGCCCTTTTATGCAATTAACACCAATGAAGATGACGTCTCATCTTCATGTTGGTGTTAAATTATGAAGTATGAAGTAATTGAAAAAGTTTTATTTGAACTTTCAAGGCAAATACTTATATACATCATTTTTATAACTTCTTTCTGGTAGCAGGTTTACAAGCAAATTTCAGGCATATTTATCCCGTGACTAGTTTTGTAATCTTAATCTAATAGCTTTTGGGAGTTTTTTGTTGAATCTTCGATTCTTCACGTCCCACTGAATCTTTGAGCTTTAAATTTTTCTTCAATCTTTAAGCTTGAAATTTTTCTTCAAAGTTTCTTTCTTTGAGAATGCTTCCTCCACGCGTATATTCCCCTAGTGTTTGAGCTTTGAAGTATGAAAACTTGAACACTGGATCAACTTTCCTCCTTGGTCCTTTTCCAGAAAAGGAATTACATACGGGACTCGGGGAGAACCTTTTAGATGAAGATTGCTTAACTCTTTCCATCAGAATTATTGTAACCTTGATCGAGAAATAATTAAGTATTTCGTGTGTCTTTTTGAGTTTAATGTCATCATCTGGTTTGGGTTAGCTTTTTGCCTATCATCTAAAAAGGTTAGTTACATTTAAATGAACAAACAAATAATGAACTTTGAGATACTTGATTGTGAGTGCTTGCTCAAAATTAATACTTCTTCAAGTGTACTTCATTCTTATTGGAGGGTAAAACTTTTCCATCCATGGTCTCCAACTCGTATGCTCCTTTCCCAGCAATGCCTCGAACTCGGTATGGTCCTTCCCAATTCGGACCTAACTTTCTTGCATTTACCGCCTGTCTTGACTGGAACACCTTCCTAGGGATGAAGTCCCCAATCTTAAAACACCGAGGATTTACTTTTTTGTTATAGTATCATTCTATCATTTGCTTTTGTGATACCATCCGTATCGAAGCTGTCTCCCTTAGTTCTTCTGCCAAATCCAAATTTGTTCGGAGTTCTTCTTCGTTGGATATTTCATTTGTATGCTCAAACCCTAGGCTCGGTTCCCCTATCTCTACTGGAATTAGTGCCTCAGTACCATAAACAAGTGAAAATGGAGTTTCTCACTTGCTTGTTTTCGATGTTGTTCTACAGCCCCATAATACCCCTGGTAGTACCTCAGGCCGCTTGCCTTTTGCTGCTGCCGAACGTTTCTTCATACTGTCGACTCTGCTTGCCATTAGCTACGGGATGGTATGATGCTAATGTTATTCTTTTGATTTTCCAACCTTTGAGAAATTCGGTGACCTTTGTTCCTAGGAATCGCGGTCCTTTATCATATACAATCTCTTTTGGAACCCCAAATATGCATATTATATTCCTCCAAATAAAGTCTATAACTTCTTTTTTCTCGTACCTATTTAAGGGATCTTGCTTCCACCCACTTAGAAAAATAATCAGTTAAAATTAATAAAAATTGTACGTTTCTTGGCGCTTATGGTAAAGGACCTATAATATCCATTCTCCACTTCATAAATGGCCACGGTGCAATTATCGAATGGAGCAGTTCTGCCGGTTGATGCATATTATTTGCATACTGTTGATATTTATCGTGCCTTCTTACGAAGTTTTTCGCTTCATCTTTCATTTTAGGCCGGTAATACCCTGCTCTTATCAGCGATTTTACAGTGACCTTCCACCAGCATAATTCCCACAGTGTCCTTCATGTACCGGTCACATCACGTATTCAATTTGTGAAGGCCCAAGGCATCGAGATAATGGTCCACCGAACATTTTTCGATACAAATGACCTTCTATCAAACAATATCAAGCTGCTTGCATTCGCAACTGTTGGGATTGCTTTTTATCCTTAGGTAATATTCTGTACTGCAAATAATTCACGAATTTATTTCTCTAATCCCACGTCAAATTATTAAAATTTACCTCATTCTTGGCTTGATCGATGCTGAGTGGAATAAATGCACTACGATTGTATTTTCTGTATTTGACACATCGGCTAATGATCCCAAATTTTTCTAATGCATCTGCCTCCGCATTCTCTTCTCTTGGGATCTGAATAGCTTTCCACATCCGGAATTGATGCAATAATTCCTGTACTTTTTTCACGTATTGATGCATTCGTGTTTCTCTAGCCACGTAATTTTCTTGGATTTGATTTACCACAAGTTAAGAATTTCTCTTGATTTAACATGATCAATTCCCGTCTCTTTTGCAAGCTCCAAACCTACAATTACTTCCTCATCCTCGGCTTCATTATTAGTCATAGGGTAATATTTTATTGCTTGTCTAATAAGTTCCCCTGAAGGTGAAATTAAAACAATAGCCATACATGCTCCCTTTACATTTGAAGATCCATTAGTGTATAATGTCCATGTCTCCATATTAGATCCGGTAAACGGTCGTACCTTATTTTCAGCTTCAAGAAGTAAACTCGAACTGAAGTCTGCTACAAAATCTACCAGTACCTATGACATTATGGTAGTTCGTGGCTAACAAACGATATCATATTCACTAAGTTCTATCGCCCATTTGGTTAATCTTCCTGATAATTCATGTTTATGTAAAATATTTCGTAATGGAAAAGTAGTTATGACAGAAATAGGATGAAATTGAAAATAAGGTCTTAACTTTCTTAATGTCATTCTTAATGTTAGCGCTATTTTTTCTAGATGAGGATATCGTTTGTCAGCTTCCAATAAAGACATACTAATATAATAAATGGGATATTGCCAACCTTTTTCTTCTCGTACCAATACTACACTTACTGCTACTTAAGATACAACTAAGTAAATGAGTAACTTTTTCTCCATCCTTTGGCTTTGACGGCAAAGGTGGTTCTGACAGGTACGCTTTCAAATTTTTCAAAGCTTGTTGGCAGTCATCTGTCCATTCACACTAATTTTTCTTTTCAATAATGAGAAAAATTCGAAACACTTCTCTGTGGATCACATCAGGTCTTGCGGCTATATCTGCTTCGTTCCTCGCACTCTCAGTTGAGGTAGAAAGCATATTATCCTCAGCTAAATACTGTAATTGTTATTTTTCATCCTCGTCTTTGGTTGTTCCACTCTCCGTGGCAATCATATTGTTTTCTCGTGTTTCTCGTTGGTATCCCCTAATCTGAAGAATTTCCCATTGTGATAGGAATTTGATAACTAATGCAAAGTCGGCGGTACTGCATCCATATCATGAATCCACAATCTTCCTAAAACCATGTTGTAAGTCATGTCTGCATCCACCACTTGGAATTTGGTGTCTTTCACTACACCTTCGACAAATGTAGATAGTGTAACTTCTCCCTTTATTATGACACTTGAACTATCAAACCCAGATAAAGACCGAGCCTTGGGTATTAAACGATCAATTATTTGTATCTCGTAGACCATTCCTAGTAATATAACATTTATAGAGCTACCTGGATCAATTAAAACTTGGTTGACATTAGTATCATGAATAAGTATAAAGATTACCAGTGCATCATTATGAGGGATGAATAAGTCATTTGCATCCTCATCATCAAATGTTATGCTCTCTCCATCCAAGACTAGTCGAATCCGCTTCGCGTGAATCACTAAAATTTTGGCTGTTCTTTTTGCGGTTGTGTATGTTACTCCATTAACCTCCTCACCTCCAATTATTACATTCAGCGTCCTCTTTGGTGACGGGGGATTTGGTGGCTCTTCCCTATTTTTCATATAAAACTGCTTACCTTTCTCACTAAATAGGTCAGTGAGATAATCCTTTTTCAACAAATAATCGATCTTCGCTTGTAGAAGTCTGCAATCTGCCATTCCATGATCGTGATCATTGTAGGCATGCAAAATTTATTGCATTTAAATTTAATAAAATAATTTAGACTACATTAGTCCAAATAAATATTATGGGCTAATATAAATAATTTAATTATATGAGTATGATATATATGGATTAAATAAATAAGTCTCAATCCATTAAGCTAGCCCATTAGTTGGTCTACGAATGATGATCCCACATCTTTAAGCCCAAGATGTTATCTTCCTAGAAGCCCAGTTAGAGGCCCGATTTGGTGTCACGTGTCAAATGACGTGACACTCCAAGTCAAATGGAATAGCCAATAGGATCATGCCATCTGTCAAAATAACAAGGAACAAGTTAACTCAAAAGGCCCATGAAATCATGCCACATGTGCAAGTGACATGTTATGGCCAATCAAATGCGGTCTCGTCACACTTCGATATGATTGGCCGGAAAGAATTTGTTCTCATCACAACTCTTCTCTTTCATAACTATAAATGGGGTCTTCATAATCCAGAAAAGACACTAGAAATTATAACAAGAAGCAAAAGAGAGTTCGTGGATCAAACGTCACAATTTCTCTACAAGCTTCAAGCCTTAACCAATCAAGTTCAAGTCTAAGAATTCAAGTTCAATCTCAAGAACAAAAAACAAATCATCAGTCAAGGAGTACGAGTTCCAATCAAAGTTCATGCTTCTTGAATTTAAGATCATTGTTCATGGCGACAAATATAAATTCAAGATAAAGCTCAAAGGCCCTTGAATGTACTATTGGAAAGAAGAATCGGAGGATTCATAGAGATTGTAACACTCATATTGTTTGAAATCAAATACTATGATTGTTGCAATATTTTTCGGTCTCGATTATTTTCTTGACGCAAATTTATTGTCTACAAATTCTGGCACGTCAGTGGGACAATCTTTACCTCTCATCTCAAATTTTTAATCTCCAAAATTCAAGAACATCGAAATGGCTTCAAAGAAAATCAACTCAAAATCAACTTCCACCAAGGTTGCTAATTTCAGGTTATACGCTGATGTGGAAAGCATCCTTGATGTTTCCTTTGGACGCTTTGGACGAGTTACAAGGATTAAAGCAATCTCATTAGGAAAACAAGCACTCCTAGAGTCGTTCATATCAACCCTCATTTTTGGATCCTCATCCTCAAAAGGAGCAAGATCCTCTACGAACGCACCCGAAGAAGGAAGCGATGTTGCTGAAAAGATTAAGAAAACTCTAGCTCTTCTTAACCTCTCCGGATCCAAGAACTCTATTGTGAAGGAAAATAATGATACTTCAAGTAACGAATCCTCCCCACTTACACCGACGATCAATCTATGTGACAATCCATGCTACTCTCTGCCGTTCACAACAATCATGCAAGCGATGGTGACAAACACTTTATCTGTGGAGGAGCAGTTGGCAAACTTGACAGAAACAATTGTTGGCTTGACCAAGTGCATGCGTAATCAAGATGCTAGAATTGACAAGTTGATGGATAGAGTGGGATTTTGATGGAAGAAGAGTCCAGCCATGCACCTGGCAAGCTCCCAAAAGTTCCAGAGAATGATCCTCCCCCAAGATAAGTAGCATCTACTAAGCCATGTCTCATCTAAAGAAATGATTCTAATCGATCAACTAAAGGAGTTCATTGAAGAAACTATTAAAAATAATTATGAAGTTGCTTCCAAGTCCTCCCTTACATACAAAAAGTCGTACACTGCAAGGATCGATATGTTGAAGATGTCTGCTGCTGGCTATCAACGTCCAAAGTTCCAACAGTTTGATGGCAAAGGCAATCTAAAGCAAAATGTGACTCACTTAGTTAAGACATGCAACAATGCTGGGACTTATGGAGATTGCCTCGTCAAGAAGTTCGTTCCCTCGCTAAAACGAAATTCTTTTGATTGGTATACTGACCTCAAGGCCAAGTCTATTGATAGTTGGGATCAACTAGAGCAAGAGTTTTTCAATCGCTTTTATAGCACAAGGCGCACTATGAGCATGGTGGGACTTATAAATACTCGTCAACGAAAGGGTGAACCAGTAATCCACTTTATCAATCGTTAGAGGAATGCAAGCCTCAACTGCAAAGAGATGCCTACTGAAGCTTCTGGCGTAGAGATGTGCTTCCAAGGCATGCATTGAGGACTGCGCTACATCTTGCAAGGGATCAAGCCTAGCACATTTGAAGAACTTTCAACTCGTGCCCATGACATGGAATTGTGCATAGCCTCCGCTGGATATGAAAGGTTGTCCAACTATGAGCCTCTCTAAGGGAACGACAAGACATAAGCCAGGAAATGAAGCAAGTTCGTACCCAAGTCTGAAAGCAAAGAAGCTATAAATGTCAACACATCACTTGTGCAGTTCACAACAAAGGTGAGAAAGAAGCAGAGTATGAAATCCACTTCTTTTCAAGATAAGCCAAGTGGGATGTTGAGTCTAAAAGAAATTCAAGAGAAGGAGTACTCATTTCTAGATTCTGATGCCCCTGCCATTTTTGAAGAACTCCTTGAGCTAAATCTCATTGAGCTTCCGGAGATGAAGCTACCAAATAAAGCTGGGAAAAGTAATGATCCAAATTACTGCAAATATCACGACTTCTAAGTCACCCTCTTGAGAAGTGCTTTGTCTTGAAGGATAAAGTTATGGACTTGGCTCGTGAGAAAAAGATCATGCTTGAAGATGATAAGGCAAGTAGAAACCAAGTCTCTATCACCTTTGGCTCATTCCATCCAGATGAGTTATCCAGTCTTGAGGAAAGTAAAGATAAAGAAATTACTGGATAATAACAAAGTCGAAGTTGATCAGCCTGATGATGATGAAGTTTGGACGTTGGTGACACGTCGAAAGTGCCACCAAAGAAGCCCACAAAAAGAATCAATAAAAAAACCAACGAGAAAATTGATGGTAAAAAGACCAAGAAAACAGAATCCAGTTAAGCATTTGAGTAAAACAAAAGTAGAGGTGCACCACCCTCAAAAGCAACGACATTCAGTGACATTGGAGGAGTTCTTGCCAAGTTGGTTTCGCATGAAGATTTCTCATAATAGTATCGAGGCCTATTGTTTCAATGCTGATAAAGTAGAAAAAACGAGTATTGACTTACCGTTAGCACCATATTTGGAAAATCCCATTGACTCCATTCCTTAGGAAGTTACTATTGGTGATGAAAAGGTCACATTCACACATGATAACCTTCTACTTGGTGACACTCCTCATAATCGTCCATTATACATGGTTGGCTATATGCTTTGATTGATGGAGGATCCTCAGTAAACATCTTGCCAATTCGCACCATGAAGGAACTTGGCATCCCCACGGATGAACTATCGGGAAGCCGCTTGATGATTCAAGGATTCAACCAAGGGGGGAAAAGAGCGATAGGCGCAATCAAATTGGAGAACACCGACGGAGATATGCAATCAAATGCATGGTTGCATGCGATCGATACTAATACTTCATATAACGCCTTGCTTGGAAGGTCTTGGATACATGAGAATAAAGTGGTTCTATCTACCTACCATCAATATTTAAAGTACTACAAGGATGAGGTCAAGAAGAAGATAACTCCTGATGACAAGCAATTCGCTGAGGCTAAGTCGCACTTCACCAATGCAAAGTTCTACTTGAGCAACCATGTTGTGAAAGAATTAAAAGCCGATAATGTCATGAAGAGCAAGAATGACGAGTCCACAACTAAAAGAGCTGAGGTGATTGTTGATAAAGCCAAAGTTGTTGCTGAGGAGGTACACCCTAACTCAAATAAATCTTATAGAGGGAACATTGTTCCTTATGGCAAGAAAGTAACTCTTGTGCTCCACTATATCCCTAAAAAGAAGAAAGATGAGGGCAGATTATCCAATCTCCAAAGCAATATGCTAAAGAGGTTAACTCTTTCGATCAAACAAATTGAGGCAGTAAAGCTGTCCTTAATGCTACTAGGATAGTTTGTGGCCCACAATCATTCGCAAGATATGGCACTCCCTACAAAGCGTATAAATGAAGGCTTTGATCCTAATACTTACAGGCTATTTGCAAAAGCTAGAAATAATCCCAATGAGCCATCAAAATTCGGGAAGCTCCTGTCAGAAGCTGCTAGAAGGTAACCACATAGAGGACTTGGATACAAGCAACTATCACCAGTTTGCATCTCTATAAGAAGTGCAAGCAATAATCATATCACTATGGAAGATGAACATGCCACCTCCAATAGGCCTTCTGTCATTGATCGAGTTGGAAAATAAACTGTGAATACTTCCATATTTGAGAGATTAGGTCCGACGAGGAAAAAAAATTCCAAAGAGATAATTAAAGCATAAGAAAACCTATTTCGCCCAGAATCCAAAAGATCTCTAAGGATTTTCAAAGTTTGGTTCCTTCTAGAATGAGGCGACAAATAAAACTTGTGATTTCATGTAAAGAAGTACTGAAGGTAATGCCATATACTGTGATCTATACATAGGAACGGGATAAATATGAAAAAAGTGTGGGTTCTTCGTATCATGTTACACACTAGGCGAACATAGTATTTCATCTCTAATGGAGATGACGAGAAATTGGAGGATGATTTACCGTGTTATCACATATCCTTCAATGATGGGGACCCTCACGAAGATGAAGATACAAAATATTCTCCGCCTGAACTTGAAGAAGGGGTAAAGACAACAGTTGACGCTTTGAAAGAAGTAAACCTTGGCACTAACGAAGAACCGAGGCGCATTTATCTAAGTGCTTTACTAGATGTCGATGAAGAAAGCACTTATATTGAGTTACTCAAGGAGTGTAAGGACGACTTTCCTTGGAGTTATAAAGAGATGCCTTGCTTGGACCCTAAAGTAGCAGTCTATCACCTTGCAGTCAAGAATGGTGCTCGTTCTGTTAAGCAAGCTCAAAGGCGCTTCAGGTCGGACTTGGTTCCCCTGATTGAAACCGAAGTTAACAAACTCACCGAAGCTGGTTTTATTCGTGAAGTCAAATACCCAACATGGGTTTCAAGTATTTTCCTAGTAAGGAAGAAGAATGGCCAGATTAGAGTATGCGTTGACTTCAGGGATCTCAACAATGCATGCCCCAAAGATGAATTCCCTCTTCCTATTCTAGAGTTGGTGATCGATGCTACTACTAGTTATTGGGCAATGTATTTCATTGGCGGTTCATCGGGCTATAATCAAATTCGCATGGCACCAAAAGGTGAAGAACTTATTGCATTTTGCACCCCCAGGGTATTTATTGCTACAAGGTGATGCCTTTTGCCTTGAAGAAAGCTGGTGCTACTTACCAAAGGGCTATGCGGAATATTTTTGATGACCTTCTACACAAGAATGTCGAATGCTATATTGATGACTTGATGGTTAAATCAAGAAAGAAGAGCGACCACTTGAAAGACTTGAAATGATGGTTGAGTTTCTCCCGAGGTACCAACTTAGGATGAATTCATTGAAATGTGCCTTTGGAGTTACTTCTGGAAAGTTCCTTGGCTTCATAGTCGGGCATCGAGGGATCGAAATTGATCAAACTAAAGTAGATGCAATTTTGGAAATGCCTTAGCCTTGGGATATTCATGAATTGAAAAGTCTGCAAGGAAAGCTAGCATACTTAGGAGATTCATCTCAAACCTAGCTGGGAGGTGCCAACCATTCAGTCGCCTCATGAATAAAGGCGTTCCTTTCAAGTGGGACCAACCATGTAGCAATGCCTTTGAAAGTATTAAAATTAACTTGATGAAGCCTCCAGTTTTGGCAGCCCTTATACCTGAAAAGTCGTTAATACTATACATTTCGGCACAAGAAATGTCTATATGAGCGTTGTTGGCCCAAGAAAATAGTAAAAGGAAAGAAAAATCTCTTTACTACTTGATCAGGATGATGACACCAAATAAGCTGAAATATTCATCAATCAAAAAGTTATGTTTGGCGTTAGTCTTCTCAATCCCAAAGTTGAAGCACTACTTTCAAGCTCATGTTGTTCGCCTTGTTTCTAGAGCAAATCCCGTCAAGTTCGTGATGTCAAAACATGTCCCTAGTGATCGACTAGCAATGTGATATCTCCAGTTTCAACAATTTAAAATTGTGTACATCCCTCAAAAGTCTATGAAAGGACAAGCGTTAGCGGACTTCTTGGCAGATCACCCTATACCTAATGATTGGAAGCAAACTGATGAACTACCTGATGAGGACATATTGGTCATTGAAGTTCAACCTTCATGGAAGATGTACTTTGATGATACTGCACATCGCGGAGGAGCTGCTGCTGGCATAGTATTTGTCACTTCTCAAGGTAAGGTTCTACCCTACTATTTTACGTTGACGCAAGTCTGCAGCGCGGAGTATCAAGTATTAATACTTGGGCTTGAAATGGCTGTCGAAATGACGCAATTGCAATTGCAAGTCCTTGGTGACTCTTAGTTAGTGATCAACCAGCTTTTAGGTAGTTACGAGGTCAACAAACATAAACTACGCCCATATCATGATTATGCTACAAAATTAATAGGGTGGGTCGATGACGTGACTATTCAACATGTGCCTATGAAAGAAAACAAGAAAGCTGATGCTTTAGCTTCTCTAGCTTCATTGTTGCCTGATCAAGCTCTAGTTATTATCTGCCAAAAATGGGTAGTACCGCCACTGAATGAGCAGGAAAATGAGGAAATTGAGCTCGAGCAATTTGTCACTGTTTCTGAAGCTAAGAGGGAAGAATAGTGACAACCCATTATCGACTACTTGAGTTATGGGTACTTCCAGAAAATCTAAGAAAAATGACTAAGATCCGTCGTCGCGCGCCGCATTTCCTTTACTACAAGGATACCCTATATGGAAGATCATTCGAGGGAGTACTCTTACGATGCTTACGGGAAGATGAAGCACTCCAAGCTTTGCAAGAAGAACATTCTGGGGTATGTGGATCACATAGACTGGACCAAAGCTCCACTTCCATATAAAAAGGATGGGATATTGTTGGCCAACTATGGTAAAAGATTGGTTAGACTACGCTCGAAGATACAAGGCTTGCCAGTTCCAATCAAATTTTATTCATCAGCCTCCTGAAGTGCTACATCCGACTATTACATCATGGCTATTCGACGCACGGGGATTGGATGTCGCCAGACCGCTACCAAAAACTTCTGGCGGACATTTATATATCTTAGCTACAATCGATTACTTCTCATAATGGGCGAAAGCTGTTACTCTCAAAGAAGTAAAGAAGGAGAATGTTGTAAACTTCATCCGAGTAAGTATCATCTATCGCTTTGGCATCCCTCATTACATAATAACGGATAATGGCAAGCCATTTGACAACAAGTTGATGAACAAGATTTGTGATCTCTTTGGCTTCAAAAGACGTAACACTTCTATGTACAATGTCGCCGCCAATGGCCTAGCTGAGGCCTGGGGAATTAAGTAAGACTTCGACTTGTTGAAGAAGGTCGTCTCCAAGTCCAAATGAGATTGGAATGACCGTATGGAAGAAGCTCTATGGGCGTATAGAACAACTTACTGCACGCCAACACAAGCAACCCCTTATTCACTTGTCTATGGAGTCGAAGTTGTTTTGTCACTCGAGCGTTAAATACCTTCATTATAATTATCTATTCAAGAGGGGATCACTGATGAAGAAAATGCTCGACTTCGACTAGTAGAGTTGAAGGCTCTTGATGAGAAGAGGTTGGAAGCTCAACAGACTCTTGAATGTTATCAAAGCTCGATTGTCTCACGCCTTCAATAGAAGAGTTTTCCCACGATCCTTTCAAGTAGGAGATCAAGTCCTTCCCATAAGAAGACCCATTATTACTGCTCATAAACATGTATGAAAGTTCAATTCCAAATGAAATGGGTCATATGTCGTGCAAGAAGCTTATTCAAGTGGGGATTATAAGCTGGTTGATGCAGAAGGCATGAGAATCAGCCCTATGAATGGCAAGTTTTTGAAGAAGTATTACCCTTGAAAGTGCAATGCTCCTGGGCGCACGAGCCCAAACTGCATATCATGAAGCTCTTCAAATTGAGCAAAATCTTCATGTTGCAAAGCTCATCAAAATACGTGCTTAAATTGCAAGTCAAACTACGCTCCTTAATGCAAGAGTATAAACTGCATGTTACTCCTGGCCCGCAAGAGTATAAACTATGTACGGCCTAACAAAAAACACTCACTCATTCTGAACTACGGTATGACTTGATTTTCTTCACCGAGATACGTAGGCAGCTTAGAGTTTTATTCTAAGTTCTGTCACATGAGTTCAAAAGATACATATTATCCCAATTGTTGTTCGAATGAAGCATGATGGAATATAATCCACTTGATTGGAACTTAAAAGAATCCGCTTACATGTATTCTTTCGTTGAACTTTGTGCCTTATCAAAGATTGACGGTTCAATGGGGGCAAGCCTCCATAGCAAATTGTCATCTTTGATGGATGGATGTAGTCTTTTAGTAGTAAGCCAAATCATCAGTTGAAATCTTTAATGCCAAGTCAAGTTGAATTCATCTTGGCTCCTACGTCTTCAGTTTGAAGTATTCAAGTCCTCCAAGTCTTCAAGTCCGCCGATTTTCAATTTTACCGGTCTTCGAGTTGAAATGTTTAAGCCCTCTAAGTATTCAAGTTGAAGTCTTCAAGTTCGTCAATTTTTCAAGTTAAAGCTTGCAAGTCCTCCGGTCTTCAAGTTGAAGTATTCAAGCATTCGTCAGTCTTCAAGTTGAAGTATTAAGCCCTCTAATTCTTCAAGTTGAAGTCTTCAAGTCCGTCGGTCTTCATATTCATCGGTCTTCAAGTTGAAGTATTCAAGCCTTCCAAGTGTTCAAGTTGAAATTATACCCTCCAAGTCTTCAAGTTGAAGTTTTCAAGTCCGTTAATTTTCAAGTTGAAGTTTAAAAGTCCACTCTCTTCAAGATAAAGCATCAAAGTTTTCCAAGTCTTCAAATCCGTCAAATCTTCAAGTTTGTCGGTCTTCAAGTTGAAGTCTCTAAAGCCCGTCAAGTCTTCAAAGTTTTTCAAGTGTTCAAGTCGAAGTCGTCAAGTCCATCAAGCCTTCAGGTTGAAGCTTTCTAATTTTCCAATCTTAAGGTGGACGTTTAAGTCCCTTTGCACCTTAAGTTGACCTCTTCGCGGGTTTGCCCTTAAAAGGATCAGTAATTTTTCAATCTTAAGGTGGACATTTAAGTCCCTTTCAACCTTAAGCTGGTCTTGTTTTGCAGGTTGATCTTTCTATATGTTGAGAATATGTTGCCGTAGATTTGTCCTTCTATATGTCGTATGAACCTTTGCACCTTAAGATTATGCCTCCGGATTTCGGACGGGTTGTGTTTTCATCCCTTCACACCCTGAGATTATCCCTCCAGTTTTTGGGCGGGGATAAGTATCCATCCTTCACACCTTGAGTTATGCCTCCGGGTTTTCGGGCGGGGATGAGTATCCGTCCCTTCACACCCTAATTAATCCTTCCGATTTTTGGGCAGGGATGAGTATCTTCAGACCCTAAGTTTTTCCTCCGTTTTTAGGGGATGAGTATCCATCCCTCCACACCGTGAGTTCTACCTCTAATTTTTGGGCAGGGACGAGTATCCGTCCCTTCACATCCTAAGTAATTCCTCCAGTTTTTTTGCGGGGATGAGTATTCATCCCTTCACACCCTAAGTTATCCCTCCGATGTTTTGGCGGGGATGAGTACCCATGCCTTCAAACCGTATGATCGCCTTCTTCATATGTGGATCATCTCGTTAAAGAAGAACATATACTTCCCATTTGACCACCAAAAAAAATGAAACAAAAAAGGGAACTACAAAGGAAGAAAAACGCAAGAAAATAATAAGAATTTACCTTCGCGTTAATGCTTCCGAGTCTACAAAACTATACTCAAATAGATTATAAATACTGTGAATTGATGCTCAACAATTACAAGCACGTGGGTTTATATAGATCTTTGAAAGAAGATGTTACAATGATACTACCGGTGTGGGATTATGTACTAAGAGGCAGCAGTAGTATATGAGTTTTCCTTATCCCAAGTGAATTGAAATCTTCCTGCTATGGCTGACTTATGCGCAAGTTTCGGTCCCTGGTTAGCCTTGTCCGTGTATTCTTCTGATCATAATACAATGGAATTAATAAGGGGTGCCAATTATTAAATAAGTCGTCACAATTGGTCAAAGGGATAATACCACATGGGTCCATTGGTTAGAAAAAGGTATCTTTGTTGAATATTCTGTTAAAGGTTAGTAGCATTAATATTGCAAAAGTGAAAGCACAGATGTTTGAAGTTGGGACACATATTTTTAAATTGCATTTTTGCAAGAATATGTCATGCCAACTGGTTGGAAATAATCACTTTGAAATAATGTTGTGGATACTTAATTTTGTCTTATTTTTTTAAAGTATTTCATATACTTTCAAAATATTATTTATGTATTACCACCCAATTTATAAAGATCATATAAGTAGTTTCTACAATTTTTTAAAGCTGAAAATTGATTTCTTGCATTTTTAATGGTTAAAACATTTACTAATTACTTCCTTCAAATTATTTTGAAAATTTTAAATTGATTGTTTATACCCATATACATATTCTATAATATCTTACTTCATTATATGTGATTGTATTTGTATTTTTACTTATTATTTACATTATTTACAATAATAGCCTATATTCTACAAATAATTACCTTTACCATATTATTTATGTCAAAATAGCATTCTATATTTTAATAATTTTGAGTTATTATTTTTAAGTATTTTTATTTTATAAGTGGTATTTTTTTATTTATTAGCCATTTTAATAATTTGTTTTAATTAATCTTGTGTATTTTAAAATCTGGCCCAAACAAAAGCCAATTTTCGGACCAAAATTGGCCCAAACCACTGGCCCAATGACGCTAAGCCCAAGCCAAACGACCCTTTCTCTCTAACTCGGTCAAGGACCCGATCATAAACCGCCCCGCCTCCCCTTAATCTCGGTTGTTGATCTCAATTAATCAACGGCCCACAACAAACCCCTCTCTTTACTTATAAACATGTTCCCAAACCCTAGAGACCATTTCTACCCGTCCGCAGCCCCTAAACTCTCTAGAACCTTCCCTCTTTCTCTGAAGAACCCTAGCCGCCTCCCCTTTCAATCCCTCTCCGAATCACGTTGACAATGGGATTCACCCATTATTAGCTTACCATATTTGTGTTATCTCACTATTGGGCGCTCCTTTATGGTATCACTTAGGTACTTGCTTGATTTTGGCAAGTACCATCTACAAAATCGGATCAGGCTGACTTGACTCTGTGGGATTTGGACAATGGTTCCGTCAATATACGCTCAACAAGGAGCGATTTTGCACCTCTAGTTCGATTTACAACTGTTTGGACCCAACTAGGGTTTGATATTTTCATCTCTTTTACCGATTCTGATTGCATGAGATCTTTTCTTTCCTTTTTTATGTTTAATTGATTATTTTCCATGATTGTTTGTTCAAATCGAATACTATATAAACCCACCCCGATTTCCCCTTTAAGGTAGAACTCTAATCACTCGTACTCCCTCACTCAGTCACTCTATTGTTTTGAGACTACTGGTTCTTGGTCGGCTGAAAGCCAAGGCCATCGAAATTCATTTTATCGACCTTCCCAGTGCGAGCACTGCTCGGGGCTCATCTGAAGCCCTTGTGAACTTTGACGTACTGAGTTTGGGTCCTGCTGTTCTCATTTGCTACAGATTATTGAAGTACTGCTGGAAATTGTTCTTCTTATTTACTTGTTCGTTAATTTGTAACTGGTAAGTACTTTTGACTCTCGCAATTTTATTCCCTTCTGCTTTTGTTCATACTCTGTATATCTATGTCACCTAAGCTTTTGTGAATCAATATGCTATTGTGTTGTCTCTGTTTGCAGCCCTATTTTCTTTGAAATTATTTTGTGGCTCTGTATTTTTCAGCATCTAAACTTGCTTAATCTCTAAGCCTTGATGTACACCTATTATATGTGTTCAACATGAATGATTTCTCACTATCTCAAGCCTGTTTGGCCTAGTGCATTTGTGTGCCTGAGTACATAATATCTGCTGCTTGTCATGAGTTCATCTCCCTGCGCTGTTCTAGACCCTTGTGACAAACTAATTCACGCCCAGAATGTGATCTAATTCTTGATGAATCATTCATACACAACTTGCTATTAATCCATGACCATACTGTTAGCCAAGCATGCTTCCTGCTGTTTGTAAACTCTAATGTGTGTTCCCCTGATTTGTTCAATCTTGTGCCATTTAGTACTACTTAAGACTTCTAGAGTAACTTCAAAAACTTAGACTCTTCTCCTATATGTAGCCAACTAATGTAAGTCTTGATGCTTGCTTGTCCTAGTGATCTAAAAAGTTGACATGTTTCTTGCCTACCATGAGTTCTTCTGGTATTATGATTGGTATTCAACATGTTAAAGTCTTCTCATGCTCAATTAAGGGATTATTTTTGTAGACCATGTCCACAAATGTCCACAAACCCGTTTTATTATGCTATTTATGATCATATTTTTTCTAGGATTTCATGTTAGAAATTTCTATGTGAAGACCATATTCCACTTGTTCCTATTTATGATTCTGCCAGACTTTTATGGTAAAGCTCTTATGTCTAGAATCCTTTAGGCTAAATCTGGATCATGCTTTACTGTGACTCTATTTGGAGTGATTTGCTAGCTTATGTTGTCCAATCCTGTCACTTTGAACTTGTTTATGGAAATACAGCATGAGCCTACCTTATGTATGCCTTGTGTGCCTACCTGTCTATGCGCCTTGGGTTAAAAACTGTTGTTAGTTACAGCCTTAAGGACTAAGGGTGCAAAGACTGTTTAATTAATCCAATGTGTAGTTTGTCACGTGTAAGGTTAAGTCTGGCATCTAAATGGGGAAGTAAGTCATTCATTTGGGCCTGGTGTTGGGTCATATGTTGTTGGACCTGGGCATTGGATTCAAGCATACTTTATTGTACTTATGAGCCTGAGGTTTGGGCATGTTGGTTGTGCGAAGAGTGATATTGAAGGCCCAAAAATATCGGGTTATTTTTCGTATTGGGCCTGTAACTATTTTATTGGGCCTATAGTTATTTCCTTTTGTAATTTGCCATGTTTGAGTTTGTATTATTTCATTTGGACCTGTAATAACTTGTAATAATGAACAATTGGGGATTTGTAAGAATGGGGGCTTAGGATACTTTATTCTCTTGCATGAACGGGTAGAAAACCTGTCTATAGGGCTTTAACTATCTTGTTTGCTTGCCATGCCCCATCTTTGGGAATTATTTGTACAACATGCTAGAAAAACATGATTTAGGGCTAATTTAACTTGCAATGTTAGAAGCGCATGCCTATTGGATCTAAAATGGACTTGTTGTTATTGCCTCATTTCTACACTTAGATATCATGTCTATAGGACGTCAATACAAGTAATCAAAAATTGCTCTTTTTGATATCTTCCTTTGTCATGTGGCCCACCTACAAAGCATGTCTGTAGAAATAAACAAATAAACCTTTGTTTTCAATAACTTCACTGCCCAAATATGAATCGTTTAGAGAACATGTCTACAGTATGCTATGACTCACCTAGAAAGCATGGCTATAGGATCCTTTAACATAATTATGTTTTAAATAACTTCATCGTTAAATCTGGTCATCTAGAAATCTTGCCTATAGGACTTTGTATTAACAGTTGAATTGCTTAACCGTACACATTCGTGTAGAAACCATGCCTATAAGGTTTGGATAACTTAACGTGTTCTAATTCCAAGTCTGCTTACTCATAGTTGCCCTCCTACCTACTCTTGAACGTAGTCAATATAGGTAATAATTGTTCGTTTAATTAATTGCGTGCACATTAATCTATATGAGGAGGGAACTTGAGCCTTTGTGTTCCTTATTATGTGAAGTCCCACTTGTTTTAATTGTGCGTGCTTAGTTTTATCATGTTGAGCAGCCTAAGGGAGTCTAGAACAACCAATATAGTAGGTCTAAAGGCCTCCTGGACCATAGGCATAGGACGGGTAAAGCACGCATAGGATGCGATTTATAATTGAACTAGAACACTTTTAGGTAAACAACTTCAAGATAGTAATTGAGGTAGCATGAGACGATAGTCCGTGCCCGCTGAATAATATGAGCAACCCTTATACTTAAAGGAGTTGCGAAGTATTATTTATGTTTCACGGAGTGATCCTTTAGGCTAAAAAACTTAGGACCACCC
>MCJB01016591.1:75049-112373 GCA_002018475.1 Nicotiana obtusifolia
CCCCCCGCCCAATACATGGTTACCACTAGTACCCTTGTTTACTGAACTTAGATTGAACTAGGATAGATCTTGTAATCTTCAAAAGATTGTACCAATCACTTATTAGTGGATGAGCTACTTCTTTCATAAGTGCAATTTCCTTTGTCACTCGTTTCATCCTTTAATCTAATTAGATATTTGGACTCTATGCTCTTCTTGAATTGACATGATCATATAGGGTAATATAATTCGATAATCCACATAGTGTTTATTCGGCCGGGAACCATAGTTGTGAACCTTGAAGAGTACCTAACCCCTTCTCTTTAAGGTAATTTGAGCCCTTGCCCAATCTTTGGTGACACGGACTAGTTGAAATAGAGTTAGTTGCAAATAGGTGCCCTAATGCACCTCAAAAATCATTAGTAGGGACTTTTCTCTTTTAATACCCATCTAAAAGATTTGTCACATGTCGAAACCCGCTTTCGCAAGAAAATGGGGTGCGGAAAATGCTAGAAAAAAATTCATATCAACAAATATGCTCTAAGCGTATTGTGCATGTATTAACTTAAGATACTTCAAGCCTAGTTTTCAAGGTTTGACGTGCATGCCCCGACAAGTCTTGAAGTAGGGGGTATTTGTAGACATGCAACATTTATTGAATTTAAATTCAATAAAATAATTTAGACTATATTAGTCCAAATAAATATTATGGGGTGATACAAGTGAATTAATTATATGAGTCTGCTATATATGGATTAAATAAATAATCTTAATCCATTGAGTTAACCCAGTTAACTAGGCTAAGAGTGATGAGCCCGCGTCTTTTAGCGCAAGATGAAATCTTCCTAGAGGTCCGGCTTCGTGTCACGTGTCAAATAACGTTGCACGCTAAGTCAAACAGAAGAACCAATAGGATCATACCACGTGTCAAAATGACAGGGCATGCCAAGTTAAGTCAAAAGGACAATAAAATCACCACATATGCAAGTGACATGTTCTGGCCAATCAAATGCGACCTTGTCATACTTCAATATGATTGGTCCGAAAGCTTTTATTCTCATTACAACTCTTTACTTCCATAAATATAAATAGGGGTCTTCATAACCCAGAAAAAAAAAAACAGAAGTTATAACAAAAAGCAAAAGAGAGCTCGTGGACCAAATGTCACAACTTCTCTACACGCTTCAAGCAATCAAGTTCAAGTCTAAAAATTCAAGTTAGCTCAAGAACAAAGAACAAATCAACATTCAAGGAGTACAAGTTCAAATCAAAGTTCGTGCTAGTTGAATTCAAGATCATCATTCATGGCGACAAATATAGATTCAAGATCAAGCTCAAAGGCATTGAATTTATTTACTATTGGAAAAAAGAATTAGAGGATTCATAGAGATTGTAACACTCATATTGTTTGAAATCAAATACTACGATCATTGTAATATTTTTCGGGCTCGATTATTTTCTTGAAGCAATTTTATTGTCTATAATTATTATGGAATCCCACCAGAATTCCGGGCTTCTTTTGCTAGGATTTGATCTCATCTCTTTAGGCCACCGTACATTATCGCTCATGCCTCTTAGCACTACTATTAACTCGGAAGTACTGATGCTGGAATTGTAATCTCCTATTTTTCATCGAGAAGTTTGATCATTGTTTCTTGCCATATCTTGTTCCTTTCCAAATCAAAAAAGGAACCTACTTCCTTCTGTCGTGATCTCCGATCAAACCGTGCATGTTCCTGTTACGGCCTAAGATCTCGCCCTGTAGGTACCATATCAGGTTTGTACCTATTTTTTCCGGACCTTAGTTCTGGTTTTGACCGTCTAGATCTGAAAATCTCCTCCACCTTTGGTCGGAATACTATATCTTCTTCTATTCGGAGTTTTGTGCTATACCTGTTATAAAATTACTCAAACTAGTTCCTGAAAACTCCCACAAATCTCCTTTAATCTTCTCGTTTCTTCTGAACTTCTCTCATTCAGGTTGCTAGCAAATGCCATTGCTTCCCAATTATCAGGTACGCGAGGTAATATCATCCTTTCTCGCAGGAAGCGATCCACGAATTCTCTAAGCAACTCTGAACTTCCTTGTTTTACCTTGAAGATATCTTTCATTATTTTCTTTTTTTTTTTTACTTTTTGAGCTCCCAAATGTGCTTTTATAAATGAATCTGCAAGCTCAGCAACAGAGTCAGTTGAATTTTCAAGTAAAAGGGAATACCATGTTAGTCCTCCTTCGGTAAGGGTTTCGCCAAAAGTTTTTCACCAATACGGATTCGATTTCCTACTTGGTTAAGTCGTTACCTTTGACTCCTGTGATAAACGCGGTAACATGATCTTATGGGTCAGTAGTCCCGTCATACTTAGAAATATCAGGCATTTTAAAACTTTTTTGGTATTGGTATTGGTAATGGTGCTGCGCTTGAATTCCATGGCTGTTGAAAATATTTTTATATATCCACTCCTTTAATCATGGGTGGTACTCCCAATATCTGTTCTATCTGCTCATATTATTTCTTGAATTGTTTCTGTAAGGTTAGGACTAGATTTTATAAATTAAAATTATTTAGCGTACCTGACCTTCCAGCTCAAGAGCTATTAGGAATTTGTCCACTTTCGGAGTTTTTGAGCCCTGAATGAGGATTTTTCACAGTTGTATTAAGTGGTTGTGGAGCCTAAACAATACTTGGTAATCCACTTGCAAAAGCACGTAAAGCTTCACCGATCTGCTACGCAATAAATTATTTCAAGTCATCTTGCAATTTTGACTGTTCTTTGTTTTGTTGCCCAGTATTATGATTAGCAGATCTGACAGGTGAATTTTCTCGTGAATGTGTGGTGTGGTGTGTGGAGAAGTTCCTCTTTGTCCATCCTCCTGCTGAATAATTTGATCAATTCCAGACATAGTTTGTTGCTAAAGACAAAGTATGTAAATAAAAAGTGAAAAGATTATTAGATTTTCCAGCAGCGGAACTAATTTGTTTAACCAAAAAATAATTTTTATGGTCAACGCAAATAAAAGAATAATTCGAATTTCTAATAATCAATTTTATTTCACTATTTCTAATATAAAAGAGTAAAAAAGAAATGAAAGCAAGACTGAGAGAATAACGAAAAAGAAATTTTATTGATAAGCGCAGCTTCCTTCAATAGGAAAGAACAAGATCTTCCAATGGCAGATAATAACAAGAATATTGACAATTGATAGTTTTACTTTGTGAGTTTCTCAATGGGGATACAAGATATGGTAAGGAAATATATATAAGGGTACAATTTTTAACTGCTTCGCGCTATTTATTTCCTGTCGATTACTATCATTTATTACATTGATTACCCGTTACATGGGAGATTCGTAACGGTTAAGGTAATAACGTCCAATCGCGGATAATCAGGGATTGTGCTGGGTTTTTTTCATATTCGAGGCTATTAATGATCCTTCCTTTTCCGTGGCTTGTAGCATCCTTAACTATCCATTCGTTACATGCTTCTTCTTTTTTAGCCATAGGCATGATATTCTCATAGACGATCCCGTGGATGTTTACTCATGCCTTCTCTAATCTTCATTCTTTTTTATTGCTTGATTTATATGCTACCTGTCAACATATTATTAATCCACGTGATGAGTTTATTTTTCACCAATACAATATGAAAGCTGACTAAAACAGTATCATCATCAAATATATATATGAGGGATATAGTCGAGCACTTGTGTATTCTAGGTTGTTGAATTTTAAATGAAGTTCAAAACCTTTTATCACGTGTGATTATTTGAATTGTACAAGTCAAGATCACATGATTTGTTGAGGTCAACGAGGAGCCGAGCTTAGATTTTTTATTACTCAATTCGATCATCAAATTGCTTTTTCTTTCCAGTTTAACTGAGCTTTGCTTTACAACTCAAACCAGAGGATCGGAAAACGTTGAAGGAGGAGGCCGTGAGAGGTGGGCTTTAAACAACAACAAGAATTACTAGTAAGCTAATCCTAGCTAGATCTAGCATAAACGTAAGGCTCCGGTTAATTAAGTTGTTCAGTATACGTGACAAAATTTATGTTAATTAATGAGTTCTTTTGGAATAAGTAAGTATATTGGAATTGGAAATAATAAAACCTCGTTACTGTTTTGCTGATATTTGAAAAACAAAAACATTTTAAAGGCTTTTCTCCTTTAAACTTGTTCTATGTCGGTGTGGATGGGTCTAACACGTGTAGATTATCGATCTCATTTATGCTGAAAGGAACAAGACGTAGATTGTAAATGTACAAACCGCTTTCTTGAAATTCAAATAAAACTTTCCACTCTTGAAACAACTAGTGTATATTCAAAATCAAGGATGGTCTACCTTTTCACTTGAACAGATATTGTGGTATCACATTTAATTAAGTCAAAATTATGTAAGATCAATGACTATATACTTTATGTTAAAGTTGACAACAGTTGGAATGACCTGTGGGGTCACCTTCTAATCAAATAGCTTCTTTAAAACTACTGAATAATTACTTTGAAAGTGCATAGAACTAATAATTAAATGCGCGCCTCTATCACTATTAACTACTTTTGGCTCTTATTCTACGACAAGTGAAAATCTATTAGTCCAATCATTTTGACTTAGTTAAATATAAACTTGATTAGCATCAAAGTCCAAGGATTTAATATGAAGGCTTTTCCGTTTAAGTAACACTCACACTTAATTTGAGATTTATAACTGATTAATTTTAAAGGGTTAATGCCCCTACTTGATTAGAACAGCTTCTGGGAAATATTTAAAAACTGAAAATGATCGTACTCGTTTTATGTTTTCTGAAAATAGAAAACCACTTAAATAAAGGTTACTGATACAAATTAAAAGAAATATTTTTTGATCGATAATTCTCCTTGACGCTATAATTTTCCTAAAACAAAATGAAGACCAATTTCAAGCATCAGCATGACTTTAATATCTGAAAATAGCTACTGCAGGGATCACATGTAAAATATGTTTGAGTTACAAAATGGGTCGCTTAGGACACTATAAGGTTTCCAAAACAAACTAGATTATTACAAACAGTAGCCAGAATATATTTTGATTCTACTTAATAGATATCGACAGTGCAAACATTTTGATATTACATATGCAACTTTTGCTTGGATAAATTACTTTTACTCCAAGTGATTATGAAGCAAATTACACTTCAAGCTAGAGTTTCACGTTTAAGGCTTGATTTGGTCTACATGCCATTTAGAAAGTTATTGACTATGAGGCTTGCTCTAGTTAAGAACTTGATATGAATGTAAAATTTTGATGTGGCACCAAATTTTGTATCATTCATTGAATTTGTATTATTTTTTTAAAAAAAAAAAAAATTAATTGATACTTAATTTTTCGACAACTTCATATACATATACTAATCTCTTTTTCTTTACTGATATTTTCTTCAATTTCTTCTTCTTCTTAGTTGAAAAATAGGTTTGTTAAATTTATTGTTATTTTGACAATTTGATGATTGGGATTTATTTTTTATGATAATTGAAATTTATGTTTTAAATTTGAGCTCATTTAAAATATATTTGAGCATTCAATGGTATATTGAGTTGTTAACATTCAAAGAACAAATTTTTATTTTAAAACTTTAGATTTGAAATCTCTATTATTTGCTAACCAGCAAACAAAATGTTGTCTTTGTGAATTATTGGGACTCTTCCTATTGTTGATAGTTCTGAAGAGTCCATGTCAAAATAGCTAGCCACATAAGATGAGTGGAAATTAAATAATGGTTGCAATAGTCCAAAAAAACATTTTGTACTAGTTTTTTTATTTTATTAGTAGTAGAAACGTCAGTGCTAATGCATTACTAGTATTTCTGTTTTACTATAAATGTTAATGCATAAGTTCCAAGGCATTAGTATTGCGGCGTCTAAGTTAGATAAAAAAAATATTAATCACTTAATTATCTTTTTTGAAAAGCAATTAAATATTAAAATGTTTTTCCGGAATAGAAAATCGTCAGGTTGTTTATATTTACATCAAGAGTTACATGTGTCCTAGTATGACCAGTTCCTTTTGCTCAAGATAAACCTTGAGTAGGCCAATTCTCACTCCGTATTACTCTCTCTTTCGATGAACAATACATTATTTTAAATGAACTAAGTAAACTCTTCAACTTTCAATCTTTGACAAATTATTTTTTCTATCAATCTACTTTTAACTACTACCTTATTACTAGTTTTTATTATCATTACTAATAATGTATAAGTCAAATCAATATTTTAAACCTCAGCTCAATCAAGTGCCTAACCTCAACCAAAAGGTTCTAATGAAATGGGTAACATATGTTATCAAAGGATTATGATGAGTTGCATAAGATCTCTTATCCTTAATTATAGGTTTTGGATTCAAATCATGAAAATGAAAAATAGTTGGTAAGGTACGCTCCCCGGTTTAATGAATTATACATAATGTAAATTTAAATTAGTCGGATTCTAATACGGTATGGACTAATAATTTGTTTGGCCAAGCTTCTTTCAGGGTCAAAAGTACTTTTTTCTCAAAAATACTTTTTTTTTTCAATTTGAGGTATTTGGCCAAGCTTTGAGGGGGAATACTTTTTGGTAGAAGCAGAAGCAGTTTTTGAGAAGTAGGAAAAAGTAAGCAGTTTTGAATTTTCTTTCTTCCAAAAATACCTTTAGCAAAATAATATACATATATATATACACACACATTATTAAATAATATGTAATAATTTTTTAGGCGAATTTTCATATTTGGTGAATAATTTCTTAATATATTTGAATCATCTTGAAAGAATCAGAATAAAATACTTTTTAAATTTATTTTTATATTTTATTTAAATATTTGAAAAACTTAATTAGTACTTTAATAATAAATATTTATGATTACTTATCTACTTATATAATATTAACTAAATTTTCTCCACGTTCGTATTCGTAATTTAATATTTAAAAAAAAGTTAAAACTTGATCAAATACAAATGGTAGTTAAAAAGTGCTTTTTAAATTGAGGGACGCAAACACAATTACACAAATGTGGTAGAGAGTAGAGACTATATTCTCTCTACCCACTCCCCATCTCACACTCTGTGTCAACTACTACTGGTTTACTACTACTTTCTGTAGCTTCTTTTAATACCCTCCCTCACTCAGTTCCTTTCTTTTCTTCCTCCTCCAATCTTGTCTTTTCTGCATTCTTTTCCCCTCTTTATATTCCCACCATTTCACCCCAAAAAAATCATCTTTCTTCTCAGTACTAAGAATCTTAAGATAAATGCAGCTGTTTCTGAATGACATCCATTTTTTTTATCAAATAAAGGTCTGTACTTGTTATCACTCTCCATTGCTTTCCCTTTTCTTCTGTTTCTATGCATTCTTCATTTCCAGATTTTCTCATTTTCCTTTTTCTTCCTTTCCTTTTTTTCCTGAAAAGAAAAAGCTAAAAGATTACTATATTTTGTTTTTGCTTATCCTTATGGGGCGTTTGTTATGCACAAAGCACGCCTGTAAGGTGTGCGTGTGTGGGGGGGGGGCTTAATATTTTCCTAGCCTTTCTGTTTGTTTTTGGATGCAATGAGCTTCAAATTTTCTAGCTTTCTTCAATTTCTTTTTTCTTTGCATTATTCTGATTTTCTGTGTTGATAGTTGAGAATCTATGAAAAATCCCCGTCAAATAAATCTGAAGCTTCTGACACTATCCTAAAAAAAAAATTCCGACTTTTTCATCACCAAAGCGAATTTTTTATTGCGCAAAAAGTTTATCTTTTTCCCCTATTTAAATTTTTTTTTTCTTTAACACAATGATGAACTATTTATAAAGTAGTAGAAAAGGTGGGTTCCTTTTTTTTCTTTTCTTTTTTTCTGATTTTATATTTCAAGACTCGAGCCCAGTGACCATGATGGACTCACCGATTTTGAGAAAGTTTTGAGCTCTGAGTCAAATCGGAGCCTTAGGAAACTGGGCCCACTTATAACAAATCTTTTATATTATGGACCATATGATATTCTGATTTGATTGGTTTTTGGATCCGTTACTTTTTTATTTTTGTCCTTTTTAGCCAGACTAGGTTGGTAAGCTGGATTGTGAAGTTAGCTGAAATTGACTTGTTGAGTGCAACATGTAACTAATTAAGTCATCAAAATAATCAGTTTCACTAAATCTCTTAAATGGGTGTGTATATCAATCAATTTCCTAGCTTCGGAAATAGAAGCGCAAATTTTGATAAAGAGGTTTGGTGAATTGTGAGTTCATAAATATTAAAGTGCCTTCATTTTCATAACTTCTTTATGGGGATAAGATTAGAGGTAGCTTTTACTCCAAATCACCATAATAATGACAGTGAGGGTATTAGATCCTTTTTTTCTTGTCTTTTTTCAAAATGTTAACAGTTGCATTAATTGTATTTTGCCAATTTTTGTCAAATTGAACGTTGTCTAACATTTTCACTGTTGGTTGGTTGGTTCAGGTGGTTGTTGAGCAGCAATTTTAGAGATAATCCTTTGTTAAGATTGGTAAAAAATGGTTCTCATGAGGAGGAGACTTGCCTGCTGTACTAGAGATAGAGAGATTAGCATTGACTTTGATGAAAATGAGAGTAAGCTTCCCTCTTCACCTAGCCCTTATATTCTCTCTTATGAGCTTGTAGAGTCTTAAAGTTTTACTATTCCTAACCTGATTCTGATTGAGGCGTAGTTGTTAAAACTATACAGAATGTTGTGGGGCGGATTTACAAGGTAAGGTATAGGTTCAGCAGTAGCTTTGACACAAACCCTGTATATGTGTTGAGAAATCTATTAAATATGTACAAATATCAAAATGTTAAACCCAGTAACTCAAATGATTAGTGGGTTCAGTGGCATCCCGAACCCATAAAGTTCAGATTTTGAATCTGCCTCAGAATATCGGTTGGCCGGTTAAAAGTTCCACAAAATGTTGCCCAACAATCTCTAGTGTTTACTCTGTTGGGTTGTTTTCAGGTGCGGTGAGTGGGTCATACAAAATGGAATAAATACACTTTGTTGTGTTTTCTATTTGTTGGTAATGTACTTAACACATAGATTAGTTGTTATAATGCTGCGTTTCAAAAGAAAATTAAAGGGACCTAAAGCTATAAATTGGGCATGTAGTAAGAGCCATTCTCTACAATTTTGCTACAAGGACCAGAGATGGTCCACGCCCTAGAAAAATTTGTGGAGACCATTGTAGGTATTTCCCCATTTTTGGGGGGGTCTAAAGGGACTTGTCATTGATATGAAAGAGCACTAGTAAAGAAGGTCTGGGTACTGGGTCCTGTTGCATTAATGTTCTGTTCCTATGGCCCTCCATTTTAAAGCATATGCATTTTGACCATGGCATATTCAATTACTTCACGTTTGTGTCAGTGGGAAGGTTGTGACCATGCTATCCTCCCTTTCTAGGATATTAATTTGACTCTTTGGTGTGTTTGAACAGATGTTGCCCTACAGTTTTTATTGCTTCTTTCAGATAACTGTAAAAAACTTATTGTTCTTGTTGTTGAAGTTACTTAGTTGATATTCGAGGATATCTTGTGTGTACACGCCCAATCCAATGCATCTGGTTGCACACGAAGAGGGAGTTTACTCCATTTTTAGAGCTCCTCAATGAATATTTAAATTTGCTGGGTGCACCGATGTGATTGGCTCTTTTTTTTGTGAGAAGGAAAAAGAAATGCACCAATCACATATGTGCATTAAGTGCATCAACAAAATGTTTTTCTAAATTTGGTTATTTCCTTTTGTGCTCCGCTTGGTGATTTTGCAACATATATAGTTAATAAAGATAATAATATTTTTAGTCACTTTACGGATGGTTTAGCACAAAATCATGGGTAGATGCCAAAGTTTATAATAGTGAATGCTAAAATTTAGATTGTGAATCAGACATTTAGTGACCACCTCGCTTGTTACATGTTTCTTTGACTTCTGTGTAGAAAATGTTTCTAGAATCAGGACATTACCATGTTAGTTATTTGGTGGATGCTTATTAATCTCAGTAAATTAACAAACCAAATGCTGGGAATCAATGGCTTGAAATTGCCGAATGTTTAAAAAATATACTTTTCCCAGTTGAAGACAGTGTTCGGTTAGGCCCCAGCATTAGCCCGGTTTGTATCAACTTCTATGTCGGGAACTCTCTTTTCAGTTCCTGGCTTTTGTTTCTATTATTTTGAGCGTAATCAGCTTTGAACAACCCTTATTTCTAAAAGAAATGTACAGCTAACTGATATACACATCTAATCATCTTTATTTCTTGTGAGTATAGATAAATAATAGATACAAACAGAAAAGTAGGAATTATCTGCTTCAATAATTGATCTTGTTTGAAGATCCAGATCTGTATTGATATTATTTTGGTTTACCATTCAGAAAGGGACATAGATTTAGAAACAGTGATCCTACTTCTTGTCACAGAGTAATTTGACAATTTGCTCATTGAGCTGATCATTTTTTTATTTCTCCCATCTTTAACAAAGAAAAAAGTTTGCACTGATAAAAATATGAACATCCACATACATGCAAATTAAATATGGTGGTAGTGTCATGTTTGTGCAACATCATGCTGTTAGTCAAATTGCATATTTAAGATGCTTAATTTTTTAAATCTTCTGTAAGTCTTTAGTTAAAAGCGATATGAATTGTGCATGTTCTTGTGGTCATTCTATTTATTCTTCTGTCTTGTAGTCAACACCTTAAGCATCATGCCCGCTAGAACATTCTTTTCTCGTTACATTTTATTATTAAGTATTTTTTGTTGGATTATCCTTTACCCTTCCCTCCATCTGACTACTAATTTAACTACTAAATTGGAACACTCAGAAATTACAACATATGATGGCCTTGAAAGCTGTATTTTGAACAGTCAGCCATATGACAATCAAAGTATCACTAGCAGAGGTGACGGAGGTATTACAGATTCCTTGGACGATGATGACTCAAGCAGCAGTTCCAGCAATAATATTTTTGGATCTTTCTCTTCTCACTGGACAACAATGAAGAGGGATGATGGGTGGGATTTCTCAGCAAGCCCGCAACATTACTATGTAAAAGAAAAACCTGCTTATGCAACCCACTTTTCAGATGTGGAAACAATGAAAGAAAAATTTGCAAAATTGTTACTTGGGGAAGATGTGACTGGAGGAAGCAAGGGGATTTCCACTGCATTAGCACTGTCAAATGCCATTACAAATCTTGCAGGTAGTAAAGATTACTAATTTGGTTTTGTTCACTACTATTCCCCTAGCCTACCTCTTTGATTATGTTACAACTAAAAAGTCTAACAGGCCTATAAAATAGCTCTCTAATACTAAGCAGCTAGAACTTCCTTAGGTAAAACGATTTTTCAGCAGCCAAATATAAAATCATGAAGATTCAATACTCTAGCATCTTAACTTAGTTTTGGTCAAGTTTAACTAGAACTAATTTTACTATCTGAAATCTGATTAAGGATTTATGAGCTGTGTCTAGTCACAGTTTTAGGTTGTGATGGTGTGGATGCAGCAGACAAGAACTTATGTTGATGAGAATAAATAATAATTAGTATTGAGAATACACAACCGGAAGTATTTGGAAAGCGTCACGGAACACAAAAGATTTGCATGGAGCTTAGAAATCATTCTACTTATTCTGTTTTTCCACTTTGCTGCTACCTTTTTATCCTGATTATACTGTTACTGGATTTGCAGCATCAGTGTTTGGAGAGCTCTGGAAATTGGAGCCACTTGCGGAGGATAGGAAGAGGAAATGGAGGAGAGAAATGGATTGGTTGCTCTCTCCTACAAACCATATGATTGAGTTGGTTCCTGCTAAACAAAATGGTTCTAATGGCCAGAAATTGGAGGTATCTGTGACTTTTAGCCGTTCATTAAATGTATTTCATCGCTGTAAATATTTTATGCTAAGTTCCACTTGCTGTTGGAGCAGATCATGACTCCAAAAGCTCGTGCGGACATCCATATGAATCTTCCAGCACTTCAGAAGTTGGACTCCATGCTTCTTGTAGGTGGTCTCTTTAATCCTAGAAAAGTGGGCTATTTCCTTTTAGCATCAATTTGGTTCTATTTCTGAATATCATTTCTTGAAATGCCTAGGAAGCTCTGGATTCAATGATTAATACTGAGTTTTGGTACATGGAAGTGGGTAGCCGAGCAGAAGGAAGAAGCAGAAGTGCTGGGCAGAGCAAAAGGTGGTGGCTTCCCTCACCCCAGGTACCCATATCTGGGCTCTCTGACCCTGAAAGAGATAAATTGTTGAATCAGGGTAAATTGGTGAATCAAATATTTAAAGCAGCTAAAGCTATCAACGAAAATGTCTTGTCTGAAATGCCTGTTCCAGCAATCATTAAAGATGCACTTCCAAAGGTAAGTTAGCTATGTTACTAAAGCTATTATTTAACTATATATTTCTTTGTTTATAAGAAACAAGTAACAAGATCAATTCACTCTAACAGTCTGGAAGGACAAGTCTAGGGGAGGAACTTTACAGGATCCTAACGGCAGAATCAACATCTGCGGAGGCGATGTTCGTGTCCCTTAACATAAGATCTGAACACAATGCCCTTGAAGCTGTTAACAGGTTGGAAGCAGCAATACTTGCCTGGAAAGAAAAAATAGCAGAACATGCTGGTGGAAAATCTCCAGCACGAACATCTTGGTCTTTCATAAATGTTCCGATATCTGAACTAGACAAGATAGAGGTATCATTGAGCAGAGCGGAAACTCTTCTGCTGCAGCTCAAGATTAAATATCCCTACCTTCCTCAGACATTCATCAACGTCACAAAGATCCAATATGGCAAGGTAAAAATCTATATCTCACTAGCTACATCCATAAGATATGATTAATATGGAGAGGTGAGCGTTGTGATACACTCACCTCTGCATTCTTATTTCGGTTCTTGAGATTCTCAAAACTTTTTTCTTAGTGGGAAGGAATAAAATGTGAGTGGTTTGTAAAAACAAACTAGAATCTTTCAGTTGAAATAGCTTTCTAGTCTGCATGTTGAGTCGTTTCTTATCCTTACATTCTGTTCTTACAGTAGTTGGTCGGGAAGTACAGGTCTGGAAGGTCAGAAACATTGCCATATTACCAATCTACAAGATCTAGTTTTTGTCATGTTGCTTTCTACTTAGGGTCTTTAAATGTTCCAAGCAAACAATAATATATACTTGTCCACCACAATTACTGGAGACAGATAGTTGTTGTACCGCTTGAGTTGTTTTAGACTTTTAGCTTATACTGTATCTCCCTAGTGCTATGAGGTGTGTATGCGGTGCTCAATGAGTTTTGAATTGTTTTGTTCTTCTGTTGTAAACATTGTAGGATGTCGGGCGTTCAATTCTTGAAGCATACTCTCGGGTTCTCTTGAACTTGGCATTCTGCATCCTGACTAGGATAGGAGAAATTCTAAAAGAAGACATCTTGAGCAATCCTAATTCACCCGCGGCTGCATGCCACCTTCCTGGCATAAGAATTCCGGGATTGTCAGATAGTCCTACACCTAGTCGTGTGAGGCATTCATTGATTGATCAGATGAATAAAGCTGATGATAGATCTGGTGATTCTCGGCACACCAATGCTTCTGATATAGACATTGAGTCTGCTGAATCAAAGATCAATTCGGTAACTGCAACACCAAGCAGAAGTCGAGTGTGGTGCATTGGCAGAGAAGCTTGTAGCAGCATGTCTGCTGCAAATTCACCTTGATAAGCAAAGGTTTACTCTGTCTTCCTGTAGATATATATCATTTCCATGTCAAAGAACAGCCTTAGCTTGAGGCTAATATTTCGCGGTTATTATGGGAGCTTGCCCTCAATTTGCAATAGTAGAAATATAATTGCATTTCATGCTGTCAGGGCATTGCGAATGCTTCATGATTTGTTTCGTTCCGGGATAATATTTCCATCGTAAGAGCTCATTAAAGAAATCACAACTTGTTAGATATTTACGTTACCTTAAGTTCCATGTTAAATGGGTTAGTTCTTCTTTCTTTGAAGGTAAAAGGAGATAGAGAAGGGAAGGGTTGAGGAAGAACAAAGGATTCTGTTGTGAGTAGGAAACCAACTCAAACCCAGCCACAGCTCCCTCAGCTAAGTTTAACCCGTAGGAATTGCACCAGATAGTCAGTTTTAAGTTGTATTCAGTTTTTTTTTTTTTAATGATTAAACTTATAGTTAGTGTTGATAAATTTCAGACAAAAGTCTGTCTGTTCCTCTCTTCTCCACCTCCTTCAGAATCAACCCATAGTTTAAACACAAATAAAGGTGGGTTTTTATCAGTGTGCTCGAGGCAATAGCGAAGCAAGTTAAATAAAGGCAAACTTAGTTCCTAAATAAAACAAACAAACAAATAAATAAATACAGAGAAAACTTAGGGTCAAGTTCAACACAAACAGATTCATGTAATATTTGACAAACTTATCTTGATGCCACTTTGAATGTCAAATTTCTTTCTTCGGATGAATACCAGGCAATTGTCCCAAACACCATATGCGAGCACAACAACAGGGTCGCCTAAAGGAAGGTTTAGTAGTCTAAACTGCTACTAATGGCTATTTGTGCACTTGTCCCATTTTTCAACCCTTGAAATAATATGGATAAAATTCAACAATAACCATATTTTAAGCATGCAATTCAAAAATAATCATCATTAGATAAAAATGCCCAACTTAGGCGCAGAGACCTAACTTTTCATCTTTTGTGCTTTTCTCAAACTCCATGAAACTATTAGATTCCTTCTCTCTAACTCATCAAATTCGTCATTCGTATCTGAAACATCATTGCCATAGGACAACATTAGCAAGCTTTCCAATAAAATAAGAGAAATCTCAAGTAGTCCAAAGTTGAATGACAAGGATACAGTTTTGTTGTAGTGTAGCACTACAACTAGTTTGATGCAAAATTTCATTCTCAATTAAGAAATTAGAGATTTCTATTTCAGTATCTCATCATCCTCTTTCACTTAGGAATTTTTTTCATTCACATCCTTAACATGAGAATATCAAATTGGGCAATAATAGCCTGTCAAACTTGTGATATTGGCGGTTCATGTAATTGCTTTTTAGACACTAAACATAAGGGTCTTTTGGTTCACATATATTTAACATATATTATAATGCAAAATTATTATATTAATAAATAATATTTGAAATCTTTTCTATCAGTGAATAACAACTCACAGAATGCCATCCAGTGAGTGACATTATAGAAATTATCATGCAATATCTTATTCATGTAAAATAAGATTTCGCATATGAGTTTTGCTAATGTTAATAATGTAACAGCTTTATTCTTAAATCAGATATTATTATAATTATGCGGATCTTTTAAACCAAAAAGATTTTTGTTGATATATGTGATAGACTTATCTGTAGGACAAATCGAATTTTATTTCTGAAGTTAAAAAAAAAAAAAATAGTGAAATTTAGTAATCAAACGTATAAGTTAATAATGTTGAATAATGAGAAGAAAAAAATAGAAATTCACATTTAAGTAAATTTTTTGGTAGTGATCAGAACTCATAAATATATTTATACAATTAAGGATAAAAGAAAGGTAGAGCTTTCAATAAATATATATTAAATTAAGGTACACAATACAAAAAAAAAATTAAAAATTAAAAATATGTAGATTTTATGACAAATTCCTAAAAAGATCTGTACTTATGCTGTAAATAAAATTAAAATTAAAATTTAAAAGATATTTCCTTAATGGAAATCAAGACTAAATTTCTACATGCACAACTTAAAGAGAATAAAAGAGATGGTGAAACTTAATTATATATTTAATACATGTAATATTAAAATAACAATCATAAAAATAATATTACAATAACATTCTTAAAGTATTACAGTACTTTATCTAGACTTTAATTTACTTGATTTGTAATTTAGAATAAGATAGTAACTTTTCTTTTTTGTAATTAAAGAATTTTCATTACCAAGTAAATAGATAATCATGGGGGTCAAACCATGATTATCTACTTAGCAATAAGTAACTAAGCAAGAGGCATTATATTAGTTTCTAAACAAAATATAATTAACTCCAATAATAATTTCACAAATTCTTAGAGGTGACAAATACATGCACCAAAGCTCAGACGGCGAACTAGACTTGGACATTTAGCGTTTTTCGCAGAATGACATAGACGGAATTAAAAGGAAACCAACGAGGCCACCTTATTATGGCCATGTTTGATTACCCAAATAAAAGTAAAACAGCAAAACGAACACAAATTAGGCAATTCCATACATCTATGAATGCATGTTTTCATTTTGGGAAGGATATATTGTGTATCATCTTTGTGATGTTGTACTCGACTAGCTTGAGTTTTAAATAAAGAATCCCAATTCTTGTTCGGAAATCGCAGTTGCTGGTCCCATTCTGAATGAAATACCACATTTACGCGTCAATCCCAATTAAAGAGTTAACAATATTTTGAACTCTCCCAAGCAATTTGAGAAGCGTATTGTGAAGATCTTGTATTAAATTGTTTCTATAGCGAGCACCATTTATATAAGAAAGGTGGTATTTGACTAGGAATATTGGTAAACATTTTCTCTCTCTTTTCTAAGGAAGGGCGAGGGGAGGTTTAACTGTATTACTGCGATGACATATGGGCATTTTTCTACATCGTTGAGCTGTAAAATTGTGCTTCCGTTTGCTGTTTAAGCAGGTACAGCATTTCAGAACTCCTCGATACGATCGAACCAGTTGACAATGGTTGTACATAGGCCCTTAGTGTCATTTAAGGCAACAGTCTTAACCACTTGCGCAACAGCATCTGCTGGAGTGTATAACGCTCCTACTCGCCATTTTGGTTCCTAGTCACCAAAACAAAAATTCACTGTGTTAAAATGAACGATTACTGCAATGTTCACTAAGTGTTATAAGAGCAATTTTCATATTCTATATCTGGATGAGTAGTGGACTCATGCTGGTAACAAGTAGAACTAATATCACTTGTTAGAGTCGTACCACATGCATCGATGTCAGTAGAGAACTCCTTATATATTTCTATGGCTAATAAAAACAAGTGAGTAAAGCAAACCATGCAACAATGTGCAAGTTACCTGAATGCACGGTGTGATGTGGTTACCAGTTAATGCAATTTTCTCCACTTTTCCACCAAAAGATTCTACTCGGGGCTTTAATGTCTCTTCAAGCCGATCTGTCTCATCGATTGTATCAGAGTCAAACTTCACCTGAGAAGGTTCTATCCCATCAAAACTAACGTTGACTTTCAATCCTGGATTATAAAAAGCACAATATGAATACCAGCAATGTACGCTTGACATTGTATGAGCTTTTGAAACACTCAAGATTTTCAGAGGGTGTTGGCTTGAACTCTGATATCCCTTGAGCAAGCTAAAGAAACAACAATCTCATTAGACCAATAACTAAGACCAAAACCATAATCTGCTTAAATTTGAAATGCATGGAGAGAGAGAGAGAGAGATTCAGCAAGATATATAACATTCAAAACTATAACAACATGTAAGGGAGACAACAAATTTTTTCAACCAAATTGCAGGATCACCAAATAAAATGGACAGAACATACCTCGCCAAATACCGAAGGCAACTGATCAGCAAATTTAGTCAACGAAACAACTGTTTCTGGATCATAATCAGGGATGATTGTTCCAGCTGTATCAAGTAACACCCTCAATGCATCTCCTACATAGTAGGTCATATATATACAGTGAACGATAACTCATTGAAGCTCTTGATCAAGCGCATGCAAGATTGTTTTCTTAGACCAGAATTACTAATACAAAAAAATCATATTGATACATCCTCACTCCATTCAACCCCTTATTTCCAGCATTGCAACATCTGTAACTCTTAAACTTTAATTGAACTTTGCAAAGCTGTAACACAATCATCAAGAAGACTGAAGTATTAAAAAGGGTACAAATTAGAAGTGTCTAAAGAAGCTTCTTGCTGATAGCTTAAGTTACTGTTATGTATACATATCAACACGGTAAGATTTCAATAAAATATCAGCCTTATTTTTCTTGATCATCTTGATTTTCTTGGCCCTAGTTTCATACATAATGCTGTCAAAATTTTGACATGGGGATGGTAAGATTTAAAATGAAGTTTCCTTTTCATTTTTCCTTCTCATTGCCTTAGTGTCGTGGGTTGGATGTTCATGCTATTTCACATGAGTAGATCCAACCTTTACCAAACTCATACTAACACTCGTAAGAACGCATTAAAATCCATGAGTGAAACCAAAATCAGGTCACACATACTGGGAGGGTGTTGGGTTATGTAGTATTCCACTCACTGAGATTAAAAAAAAAACAAAAAAGAGTTATGCGGAGTCCCACATCTGGTATATATAGACAACTGAAGGGTTTATAGAAGTCTTGGATTACTTCATCTAGTGGCGTAAGATTTTGCGGCATGTTTAAATTCTTTCACATGAATTAATGTGCAAAGTTATTAACTTCTTATGCCAAACATCAACAAGACATCGTCAGTATCATTCAGGTTAAAGAAACTGTTGTAGTTTCTCATTAAGAATAGGTCAAAATTTTAGTAGTAGTATCTAAGATATATATTAAAAAACCAAAACCAAAACAAGATAAAAAAACAAAAAAGCTAGTGGTATCAACTCAGGTCACAGTGAGCCTAGCAAATCAACTAAAGATTCTACCTCCTCTAGCAAATCAGCTAAAGCTCACACTAGGAGGATATTTTACTTCTGCTTGATCTAAAAAGATTATATCTCTACATCTAATAGCCATTTTAAAACGAAGTCGATTGATGCTCCACAAAAAGTGGAATATCAAAAAAGATAAAAGTGGGATTTCTTTTAATTTGGCACCAAATGACTAGACTCATATACAGTTTCTAAGATCAACTGGTAGACAGCTTATGGGCTTGTCCAGTTGCAGGAGAAAAGTAGAAAAAGGAGAAAGAGAGTAGGAAACAAAAGAGTGTAGTAGGCAAAGCAGGAAAGGAGAAATTAAATAATATTCACATGTTCCATTGAATTTGACCCACTTTCCTTTTTTCCGGTACAAAAAACTTCACCTATTTCTTGAAATGAAAATTTTTTCTTCCTTGAACAAGTTAAACTCATAAACAAATATTAAATCATCTACATTTTTCTAATTAAGTATTCCACTTCTAAATAATTCAGACAATTTTATGAACACTTCTGCATCACTCTCAACATAAGAATCAATTTAAGCATTTTATTCTTAAGCTCCACATGAGTTAAATTAGGTGGATGGAGTAGCAGTTACTTGCAAGATTGCTGCATAAAGGAAATAGGAATTGACATCTCTAAACAAGAAAATCAAAATTTAATGTTTCTAGACACTTCAAACTTATGGTTGATCATGTTTTGAAACATATATTTCTTATGAACACCCTACCAAAAGGAGGGAAAACTTTTTTCAAAACTTTCTTTCAACTTTCCTCACCCCCCAATCGACACCCTCGCCACCCCGGCCTCCAGACCCTCGACCTACCACCATGCATCTCGATCTTACCCCAACCACCCTCAATACTTCCCCCGGCCCCAAATCCCTCCACCCCTCCCCTGATGGCCCTCGGACTTGGGAACCCGAACCCCGACCTAAAGTTCAAGGGGTCGAGTTCAACGTCAGATTTGGGGTCAGGGTTTAGGATCAAGGTTCGAGGGTTGGGTACGAGGTCGGGGGTCGGGGTTGGGATCGAGGTTTGGGCTCGATGTTCGAGGTCGAGTTCAAGATATAGGATCGAGGTCGAGGGTTAGGTCAAGTTCGAAGTTTGGGGTCCGGATGGGAGTTCAAGATCGCGGTCAAGATCGGGGATCAGAGTCGGGATCGGGGATCAGAGTTTTGAGTTCTGGGTCGGGCTTCGAATTCGGAGTTAGGGTCATGATCACGATTCGGGGATCATGGTCGGGGTTCGGGTGCAGGGTCAGGGTCGAAGTTCGAGTTAATGGTCAGGGTCGGGATCAAGGTTCGAGGTCGGGGTCGGGGTTTTAGGTCAGCCGAACCCAACACTCCAACCTCGAACCCTTGTTACGACCCCAATACCTAACCCTTGACCCGACCCTAAACCCCGTTCCTAATCCACCAATCTCAACCTCGACCCCAAACTACAACCTTGTTCACGACCCCAGCCCCCAAAACCCCCACCCTAGTCCTAACCCCAACCCCGATACTGACCCTGTCCCTAACCCTAGTCTGAAATGTTAGGAAATGAGTAAAGAAAGCGGCTGGTCTGAAAGAATAAAAAAGTTAGTGGAAGATATGTGATATATTAGGTATTGAGTAAAGGTGAGGGACACATGGATGGTTAGGAGCTAATAATAAAAGAAACGAGATGAACGGCCCAGATTAGAAGATGAAGGGTAGGTCAGCGAACGATCCAAATTGACTTCCAACAATTATAACAACTAACGGAAAGGGAAAAGGGGAGTTGGTAAGTATCCGGTAATTTGCTACTTTCTCACTCTAATCCTTTCCTAATTCTCTCTTCCCTCTTCTTCTAGATCCTTCCTCAACTTCATTTCTGTTCTTTCAGGTGCTCGAGCTCATCAATGGAGTTTGGACCTAATCTTCTAATTCTGTTGTAACCATTCGTATTAATCAATAAAGCTTCCGATTTGAATTTCATTCCTTTGTTCAATTACAATTTTGTGTCAATTTTCCAAGTCTATTACATGAAACCCCGACTTCGACCTCCATACTCTGACCCCCCGAACTCGAACCCAGACCCGAACCCTAAAGTCGACTCTGACCCAAAACATCGACCTCGGTCCCTGACCCCCGACCTGAACCCCCACTGTCCCAATCCTTCCCTGTCCCTTACCCATTCCAGATTATATATTTTCCAAAATATATTTTCTGCTAACTAACCAAACACTAGAAAATAAGTAAGAAAACCACTTATTTTCCAGGAAAACTTTTTCTATGGAAAACATTTGCCTTCATACCACACAGTCAAACACACCCTAAAGACTTTCATATTTTCATCAGCATGCAAAAGAGATAGGAAATCTAATTGTTTGAGGTGATTAATAAAGACAAAGAGCTATGTGCATCGTAATTTGTTTATTACATTAATCATTTTTGCATCACCTCAAACAGATATTATATCTATCCCCAAAAGATTTTAGCTTTGTCCTGGGTAGTTTGCTACTCCGAGATTTTTGTGATATGGGTATGTCACAATGAAAAGAAACAAATAAAATATCTTGAAGCTTACAACTGCTTTGCTTTTCTTTTTTTATCCCCTCCCCCACCCCCCACCCCCCCAAAACCAAAAAAAAACGAACTAATATCAGCACTGCCCTCGGTAGCTCTGAACCATTAAGATAGAGCAGGTAATTGTCAAGGTTAATTAGTTAGATTGAGTAAATAAAATTTCACTTGCAAATAGTGAGTCTCCCCAATCTTACTTGAATGAGAGCTATAGTTTCAGCACAACATACTACAAATATGCAGAAAATCACTACTATGGTTTCTGGGGGGGATTAATAATAGAGAAGCAGTTAGATTGATCTACCTGAAGCGGATTGAGCCATTGAATATACTGGAGATATAACAGGAACCATCTGGCCAACAAGAAGACCTAACTGCAAAATGGGATCAAAACCTCAAGAAATGATGCATTTTGGCAGAAAATTGTTCTATGGAGAAAATAAAAGCAAGACTTGAAGTTCCTAGAAAAACAAATTGTTGCAAGATTTCATGCTTCTTTCAAAAAAGTAATTACGGCATCTGATCCTTCCTCGTCCTCATTTACTCCTATCAGAAAACACCTATATTACAAGCCAGTACCATACATAGTTCTCCTAATACATTATCAACCATCCCTTAATCCACACCCTTTGACGAATACACGAAAAGAAAAGAAGAAAGTGCTTAAATTTGTCTAACACTCTGCTCATCCATTTTCTCTATCAAACCATAAAACAAAATACAAGGCAGATAAGCTTCTGTTGGCTTCCATCCGATTTGCCATCAGGGAGTAAGAAAGGAAAAAGAATGGAATGAAGTAAAGCAAGTTATCAGAGACTCAAGTGCTCTCTTTGATGCCAATGGCGTACCATTAGACCAGATCTACATCTTCTCCTTAGCAGTCAATTCGTTTCAGCACTCGTGCTCTCTCCCGCTTTTTTCATTCTTTATCATTGTTTCTATTTGTTACAAACCTCACAAAAGCATATTTAACTTTGCTAACATGACATGATAACAGCATTTCGTATGCTTTTATTAAAAATTCTGACGTCTTTTTTTGTTCATTTTTGGCGGGGTCTCGAGCAGGCAAAGATAATTACCTTGACCTTGGAAAAGGAACTAGACATAAGTATACCATTAAGATTATGAGATATCATAAGTTGAGAAGGAACACATAACAGCGGAAAGATAAGTTGAAGCATTTGTACAGAAGCCATAACCACACACGGAAGTTCAATACTTTAGGAATTAAAGCAGAATATAGGGAACAAAGTAAAAGAAAAAATCAATTTTGTTATTCTCAAGCTACAATGGATTGTATATTGTCTCTAGTTAGGATGAATGATGAAAAACACTAGGTGAAAGACAATATAGCCGCACAAAATTAGAATGTTAAAAGCAAAATATAGCATGTGAGAAAGCGACAAGTTACCTGCTCAAAATATGGCACTGCCTCTGACGCTGGCCTATTGTTGTACGATATTATAATATTAGCCTTCATGAAAGATATAAAAATGGATTCAGTAAGACATTCATTTCTTTGAACTAAAGGTTCAGAATTCTCTATGACTGCAGGTAAATGGAGGTAGACTGTAAGCCAAATGTCAAAAGCCAAACCTTAGGTATCTTCTCACAAAAATAACTTCCTGTAAGTGCTTGAATAAGAGCACCATTACTGCAATATGCATGTTACCGAAAAACAAAAAAGAAAAAAAAAGACATCTTAGCCAGGTAAAACTATATTCACCTCTAGCACTTCAAAGTATAAAGAGTTAAAATTAGTGAACGCATTTGAAACAAGCCGATTAAGCAAATCGTACTCAGACTGAGCTCCATCAATAGCACACAAAAAGAATGATATATTTCTATATTTAGAAATAATTTTAACATTAAATTACATTACTTTAAGTGAAAATTTTAATAGCCACACAAATGTTATGCATATTTAAGACGAGAAGTATCAAAATACTTTCATGAAACTTCGTGCTGAGTCAAATTAAATACATTAAAAAATAACAAGCCTTTGGACCAAAATATAATAAAACAACAACAGAAAAATAGAGTGATTCAACTCTAATTAATTACCTGTGGCCAACAGAGTAAAGTGGCAAATCAACAATGTCACCAGCAGAAAGGCCAGAATCAGGCAACCCTGATGCTAAAATTGAACCAAAACAAACATGAAATCTCTCGAAAACCTGTCTTGTGACTTGGGCATGATCAAATGTCACTTTGTAAGGCACACTTATTATCAAATACCCTTCTCTCGCCAAATTCTCAAGCAAATAACTGTTAACAAGAAAACCCCCAGAACAAAAAATCAATAAAAGATTAAAACTTTAATACCAATTCCAGAAAGTACAACTTGTTTAACCTGTAAGAAACTTCAGGAACAGCTCCAATAAAAGCACCACCAACAAATTTGATTATAGCTTTGGGTTTTTTACCCTTTGGGGGAGGAATTACCAAACAAGAATCCATCCTTTTGTAAAACTTAGCAGTAGTGGCATTGTTGTAATTATAATTTGTTCTTGTGGAGTTGAAATTTTCTGTACCCACATATTCATTTGAGAGAGTCATTTTAGGAAATTTAAAGAATTGTGGGTTCTTGAGATTTAGAGGAGAAAAGGGGTCTGTACATTTACTTGGGAAAAAAGGTTTTTGTTTGATTTGATTAAGATTAGAAGTGAAAGTAGTAATGTAAGCTGCAGAAGTAGAAGCCATCTCTCTACTTTGAGAGTGAAGCAGTGACGGAAAATGGAGAGTTGAACATCTTTTTAATTTGTGGAGCTGTGGAGGCTGTTATGTTACGTGGCGTCATTTTAGTGATCTCTGTTTCTTTTTCCAAGCTATAGCAATGATAAATTGTCTACTTAAAATGTTTTAGTAGTAGATTTTATTTGACAAAATGGTACTACTATGAGGTATAGAATCCTTCATTTCTAAGGGTGTGTATGTCTATATGGTAAGGAGGAAAACGAAAATATTTTTAAAAAAATTTTCACTTGGTTTAAATAGTTTTAAAAAAATATTTTCTTTAAGCACATTTTCTTATAATCTTTGAAAAACTCTCACATGTGTCATTCCAACTTATGATTTCCACCCTCAAACCTCCACACGTCCCAACCCACACCGCAACTCCAAAAAGTAAGTATTCGTTGCGATATATTTTCTCGAAAATATTTCTATTTAGTAGTCATTGTACGTGGATTAGCTTGCACCTATCTCTATTAAAAAAAAATTAAAAGCCTGTTTGGCTGAAATTTTAGAGGCTAAAAGTACTATAAAAGAACACCTTTTTAAAAATTTGAAGTGATTGATTAAGGCAGAAAAGTACTTTTGAGTAGCAGCATAAGTATTTTTTTGGGGAGAAAAGTTATAAATTCTAACTTCTTCCAAGAAACATAAGTAAAAAATATTATTTGAGATAAAATATCCTTATCATAAATTTATATTTTTAAAAAATCCCTCGTTAGTTTAACCTTTGCTTTAATTTCTACCATCCCTTTCTTCTCTTTTTAATTTTCGCCATGTTTTTTCTCGTCCTTTTCCTCTTTGGAATAGTCTCTATAGCTATGATAAACAGACTCTTCTTTGGTATTATTTATAATTAATATTGATTATGAAATCTTTAAATATATATATATATATATATATATATATCTTTACTTTCACATGTGTTGTATTTTAATTATATAAAAACTTAAAACTAATTAAAATTCCTTTATGATAAATATTTAAAATTTATTTTTCTCATTTAAATAATATTAATCATAATCGAACCTTGATATATCCTTTTTTATAATTTATCACTCACAAGTACTTTTTAAAAATATCGACCAATCACAATTTACTTATCGAATATTACTAAAAAAATATTTGTTAAATTGATTGACCAAACATCAATTACTATGCTCAGCTGAGATTTGAACTTAAAACATTATAACCATCTCTCTATGTTGCACTATTCCATTCGATAATTAAACACATTGATCCGCTTCTTTTCATGAACATCATTAGTCGTTCTCTATGAGCGAATAATTTTCTTATTATAGGAGATTTGGTGTATTTTATTATTACTAACAAATAAGTACAGAGAAGGGAAATAAACCTAGTCAATTATATTACAAAAGATGGTATAACTAGTCAACCAGAGAAGTAGCGGGAGGTTGGGGTTCGTTAGATGCTGTTCTTTATCGGTGTGTAAGTTATAGAATAAAACTTCCCTATAAACTGTGTAAGTACTCACTAGAAAGTGTTTTTTATGATCGAGGAGGTTTTGTATTATGAAAACCAGCAGCAAAAAGAATTAAATGATTAGGACAAAATTTATAGGAGGTTTATATAAATTCTTCTTATAAAGTTTTTCTCTTTACACTAAAAAAATTAATACAAGATATGTCTTTTCGTGCAAATATTTCTCACTACATTATATGCATGTTATGTGATATGTATTCTCAATCTGATAATTTTTTAAGGTATAAGTTTTTATTTGGTATAAATATGAAAAATAAATAAATATGTACCATGATATTACAAATCCTCGAACCCAGTAGAAGTGATGGAATCCACACCCATGTGGTAGAAAAAAGAAAAGAAAGGGAATTTAATGATGGAAAAAGCAAGTTTTAGAGTTTGGCAACCAATTTGTACTGCAAATTGCATAGTGCAAGTTGTAAAATCCAATCTTCTGATTGGTTAACTGGGGCAGCGATCCCCTCTGTGTAAGGAGAGCTTCAGCTCTTATTTTAGACACTAATCTCAGAGGAAAAATATATCTGAGAGTTAGAAAGAAAGAGTGAGATTTCACATACAGGGTATAAGACAATAGTCTATGGAAAAAATAGAGAGTGAGCGATATTGCAGTAATGTGAAAATATCAAAAGAGGGTTATTTCTTTTGAGTGTTGTAGTGGTCTTTGGAATATTTTACTCAGACCTACAAAGTATAAAATTCCTTGCTATAGTGATATCAGTTGCTCCTCTGGGGGCCGTAATTTTTTTTCTTATTCAAAAGAGGTTTTCACATAAAAATCTTTGTGTCGTTATCACTCTTTTATTTTTGTTGCTTATCATATCTCGTTCCTCTCGAGGCCGTGGATTTTTCTATTATTCAAAAGGATTTTCCACGTAAAAATGTTTGTGTCGTTGTCACTCTTTTATTCTTGTTGATTACGGTATCTCGGTGCTACGTTATATTCTGCTTTTATTACCATGAATATTATTTCTGGGGGATTTATTCCCAACAACTGGTATCAAAGCAAAAGTTCAGCTCGCTCGCAGAAGTACTATTCACTATCGATAGTACTATACTCGGTGAAAAAACTGTCCGGAGCAAAGTATGAGGTAGCAAAATTCAACGGAGTTCTCAACATGGCAAAGAAGGATGAGGGATCTGCTAATTCAATAAGGATTACACAAGGTACTAGATGTTGATGCCAAAAAGCCTAATACCATGAAAGCTGAGGATTGGGTTGACTTTGATGAAAGGGGTGCTAGTGCAATCAGGTTGTACTTATCAGATGATGTGGTAAATAACATCATTGATGAAGACATTGCACGTGGCATTTGGACAATGTTGGAACGCCTATACATGTCCAAAACGCTGACAAATAAATTGTACTTGAAGAAGAAGCTATACGCCCTACACATGGGTGAAGGTACAAATTTTTTGTGACTTTTAAATATGTTTAACGGACTAATCACACAGCTCGCCAACCTCGGAGTGAAAATCAAAGAAGAAGATAAAGTCATCTTGCTATTAAACTCGTTGTCATCTTCATACGATAATTTGGCAACAACCATCCTACACGATAAGACTACCACTGAGTTGAAAGACGTCACATCGACTCTTCTACACAATGAGAAGATGAGAAAGAAGCCTGAAAATCAAGGACAGGCTATCATCATAGAAGGTAGAGGCTGGAGTTATCAAAGGAGTTCGAGTAACTATGGTAGATCCAAAGCTCGTGGAAATCTAAGAACCAATCCAAATCAAGAGCCAGAAATTGCTACAATTGTGATCGACCAGGTCACTTCAAAAGAGATTGCCCAAATCCAAGGAAGGGCAAAGGTGAAAGCAGTGGCCAGAAGAATGACGACAACACAACTGTCATGGTGCAAAACAATGATAATGTTGTCCTCTTTATAAACGAGGAAGAGGAATGCATGTACTTGTCAGGTTCAGAGTCGGAATGGGTGGTTGATATAGCAACATCTTTCCATGTCACACGGGTAAGAGATCTTTTTTGCAGATATGTAGAAGGTGATTTCGGCACTGTGAGAATGGGTAACAGTAGTTACTTAAAGATTGCAGGGATTGGTGACATTTGTATCAAGACAAATGTTGGATGTACATTGGTTCCTAAAGGGCGTGCGGCATGTACCTAATTTGTAGATGAACTTGATCTCGGGAATTGCTTTAGATCGATATGGATACGAGAACTATTTTGCAAATCAAAAGTGGAGACTCACCAAGGGATCATTGGTAATTGCAAAAGGAGTTGCTCGTGGCACGTTGTACAGAACAAATGCAGAAATATGCCTAGGTGAATTGAACGCGGCATAAGATGAGATTTCTGCATAGTTGTGACACAAAAGAATGGGTCATATGAGCGAGAAGGGATTGCAGATTCTTGCCAAGAAATCACTCATTTCTTATGCCAAAGGTACAATGGTAAAACCTCGTGACTACTATTTATTTGGTAAGCAGCATAGAGTCTCATTTCAGACATCGTTTGAAAAAAAAAGAAATACTTGATTTAGTATATTCTGATGTTTGTGGTCCAATGGAAATTGAATAGATGGGCGGTAACAAATATTTTGTTATTTTTATTGATGATGCTTCACAAAAATTATGGGTTTATATTTTAAAAATCAAAGATCAGGTGTATTCAAGTTTTCCAGAAATTTCATACTCTGGTAGAAAGGGAGACAGGCCAAAAGCTAAAGCGTCTCCAAAATAACAATGGAGGTGAGTACACTTCAAGGGAATTTGAAGAGTATTGTTCAAGTCATGGGATCAGACATGAAAAGACAGTTCCTGGAACCCTACAGCATAATGGCGTAGCCGAAAGGATGAACCTCACCATTGTTGAGAAGGTGAGAAGCATGCTCAGAATGGCTAAACCGCCTAAGTCATTCTGGGGTGAAGCAGTTCAAATAGGCTATTACCTAATCAATAAGAGTCCATCAGTTCCATTGGAGTTTGACATCCCAGAGAGAGTTTGGACCAACAAGGAAGTGTCCTACTCACATCTGAAGGTGTTCGGTTGCAGAGCTTTTGCACATGTACCAAAGGAGCAGAGAACAAAGTTGGATGATAAATCTGTTTCGTGCATATTCATCGGATATGGAGATGAAGAGTTCGGGTACAGATTGTAAGACCCTATTAAGAAGAAGGTCATTAGAAGTAGAGATGTAATCTTCCGAGAAAGTGAAGTTGGAGTTATAGATGATCAATCAGAGAAGACAAAGAATGGTATAATCCCTAACCTTGTTACCATTCCTTCTTCTTCTATCCCACAAGTGCAGAAAGTACGACCAATGATGTTGTCGAGCAGGGGGAGCAACTTGATGAGGTTATTGAGCATGAGGAGCAACTTGATGATGGTGTCGAGCAAGTGGAGCACTCCATTCAGGAAGAAGAACAACCTCAACCTCTAAAGAGATAAGAGAGGACAAGGGTAGAGTCATGTAGGTACCATTCCATAGAGTATGTCCTCATCAGTGATGAAGGGGAGGCAGAAAGTCTTAAGGAGGTGTTGTCCCATCCAGAAAGAACCAGTGGATAAAAGCCATGCAAGAAGAGATGGAATCTCTACAGAAAAATGGCATGTACAAGCTGGTTAAACTTCCAAAGGGTAAAAGACCACTCAAATGCAAATGGGTCTTTAAACTCAAGAAAGATGGAAATGGCAAGGTGGTCAAAACAAAACTCGATTGGTGGTAAAAGACTTCAAGCAGAAGAAAGGTATTGATTTTGACAAAATTTTTCCACCTGTTGTCAAAATAACTTCTATTCGAACAATCTTGAGCTTAGCAGCTAGCCTAGATCTTGAAATGGAGTAGTTAGACGTGAAAACTACATTTCTTCACGGAGATTTGAAAGAGGATATCTATATGGAGCAACTAGAAGGATTTGAAGTAGCTGAAAGGAAACACATGGTATGCAAACTAAATAAGAGTCTTTATGGGTTGAAGCAGGCACCAAAGCAGTGGTACAAGAAGTTTGATTCATTCATGAAAAGTCAAACTTACACAAAGACATATTCTGATCCATGTGCATACTTCAAAAGATTTTCTGACAACAACTTTACTATTTTGTTATTGTATGTGGATGGCATGTTAATTGTAGGAAAAAAACAAGGGGCTGATTGTAAAGTTGAAGGGAGATTTGTCCAAGTCTGATGCAGGCCAACCTAATCAAGCTGCGTTCATGTCTTGGAAGAAGCTACATTCATGCTATGATTGCGCAATGATGGAAGAAACGGGTAGCATGTCGGATAAGACAAGAAAAGGCGGTAAGTAGACTAGTTCCTACTTGTTGTCTTGATAATTCATAGAGCGTCTTGCTTCTATCTTTTATTTTCTTGTTTTCGCGTTTAATATTGCATCAAAGTCATTTGATACGAAGAACTTAGGCCCAGCACACAAAATTCTGGATATGAAGATAGTTCGAGAGAGAAAAAGCAGAAAGTTGTGGTTGTCTCACGAGAAGTACATTGAACGTGTACTGGAACGCTTCAACATGAAGAATGCTAAGCCGGTCAGCACACCTCTTACTAGTCATCTGAATTTAAGCAAGAAGATGTGTCCTACAACAATGGAGGAAAAGGAAAGCATGACCAAAGCTCCTTATTCCTCTGCCATCGGAAGTTTGCTGTATTCAATGGTATGCACTAGACCTGATATTGCTCACGCAGTTGGTGTTGTCAGCAGGTTTCTTGAAAATCCTAGAAAAGAATACTGGGAAGCAGTCAAGTAGATACTCAGGTACCTGAGAGGTACCACGGGAGATTGTTTGTGCTTTGGAGGATCTAATCCAATCTTGAAGGGCTATATATATGCTGATATGGCAGGTGACATTGATAACAGAAAATTCACTACTGGATATTTGTTTACATTTTCACGGGGAGCTATATCATGACAGTCAAGGTTGCAGAAGTGTGTCGCACTCTCTACAACTAAAGCGGAGTATATTACTGCTTCTAAAGCTGGCAAGGAGATGATATGGTTGAAACGGTTCCTTCAAGAGCTTGGATTGCATCAGAAGGAGTATGTCGTCTATTGTGACAGTCAAAGTGCAATAGACCTTAGCAAGAACTTCATGTACCATGAAAGGACCAACACACATCGATGTGAGATATCAATGGATTCGAGAACTAATAGAGAATGAATCTCTAAAAAGTTTTGACAATTTCTACAAGTGAGAATCCTGCAGATATGTTGACCAAGATGGTACCAAGAGACAAGTGCGAATTGTGCAAAGAACTTGTCGGCATGCACTCAAGCTAGAAGTCCGGTGTTACCTCCTTTAGGTGAATAAGTCTGGAGGGGAGATTGATGGGGTCCACACCCATGTGACAGAAAAAAGTAAAGAAAGGGAATCTAATGATGGCAAGAGCAAGTTTTAGAGTTGGCAACTAATTTGCACAGCAAATTGCATAGTGCAAGTTGTAAAATGAGATCCAATCTTCCGATTGGGTTATTGGGGCAGCCATCCCCTCTATATAAGGAGAGCTTCAGCTCTCATTTTAGACACCAATCGCAGAGGAAAAATATATCTGAGAGTTAGAATAAAAAAGGTTTCACAGACAGAGTATATGAAAATAGTCTATGAGAAAAATAGAGCGTGAGCGATATTATAGTGCAATGGGAATATCAAAAGAGGGTTTTTTTTTAGTGTTGTAGTGGTCTTTGAAGTATTTTACTCGGACCTACAAAGTGTAAAATTCCTTGCTATAGTGATATCAGTTGCTTCTCTGGGAGCCATAATTTTTTTCCTTATTCAAAAGAGTTTTCCACGTAAAAATCTTTGTGTCGTTATTAATCTTTTATTTTTATTACTTATCGTATCTTGTTACTACGTTATTATTCCACTTTTATTTCCAACAAAAAGAAAAAGGAAGGGGTAAAAACCTCATGCACAAGTAACGGTTGAGGGAGAGAAAGACCCTCCTCATTATTCGGACTTTGTTACTATTCTTAAGCTTACCATAACTGCACTGCTCGCAGTTACTTCCCTAACTAAATGTTTTTTATGACTATTTCCGTAAGTTCTTTTTTTTTTTTTGGTCGCAAATGGCTAGCTTTTTCTTGGTGCATGTTTTCCTTTTCCCTTTATTAATCGTAACAACGACACGAAGTTGAAAACTCAACTTTCTTTTAATTAACATATTACTTATTTAATTTAAGGAATCCCTTAGGTTTCAAAATCTGAATATTTAAGTGGATTATTTTATTAATATCTCAAAAGCTAATATAAATAAGTAGAACCAAACTGTATCTTAATACCCCTAAAATGAAGGGAAAGACACGCCTCCATTTACCCCGTGAGTAAAATATGAACTGATCAAGGCAAGAAAACTTATTAACTAGCGAAATATATTTGTTCAAGGGAGTTCTTGAGCATCCAAAAACTGTTTTGGAGAAAACAGTTACTCATATTTAGTGTTTATATTTATTATCAATTTAACAAAATACATAGTGTGTCCTTATAAATTAAATTATTATCAATACATCATACTAGCAGTTAAACTAATACATAATTTTACCTCAATTTATCTTTTAACCACATGATAAATTAATAAGGTTTAGTGTACATATTTAGTGCACGAAATTTTTTACCAGTTTTGCATCCTAAATTAAACGAGTTTAGTAATGATTTACCGAGTGGTTTTAGATGGTTGAGAGAGCCCCTAATAACTCTCCACATAATTAGAGGAATCGGTTAACATTCCCTAAAACTTATCCTCCATTAACTCTACCAGTAACTGCCCATATATTACTGTTATTATTAGTTTGTCAACCCGAAGTAAAAAAGAAAAATCTTCTTTAATTTGTTAAGGTCTACTGTAGTTCAACAAGTGAGAAAAACCAGCAGAGATTCATCCTCATATCTCTCTCTCTTTTATCCTCATCTCAATAAGGTAACTATCCTTTAACTAATTTTTCTTTTTCTACTATTTCTTACCATTAACCAGGGACCACTTCATGTTCTTGCACTTTAATTAAGCTGCTACGTACTCTTACACTCATAATCTCATGCAAGCTTCAAGCTGTTCTTTTTTGGATACTAAACCTAAGCTCATTTTGTATTTTTGTTTAAAGGGTACTGTTGTTAATGGCTAGTCTTAGCTACCACTCCAACTCCAACTCCAACTTGGAACCAAATATGCAACAACTCAACGACTGTCTTTTTGATTTCAACTATGACCAGAGCTTATTTCCTAAACCAGAGACTTGCTATTTCGATCCATTTTTCGACTCCAACGAGTTTGTTTTCCCAGCAGTGGAACCAAATTATGGCTTTTGTTTCGTGCCAGAAATCCAAGAGTACTCTGATTTTCAGATGAGCTACCCAAAACGGCAAAAAGTCTTTCAATTAGACAATTGCCATCAACAAGATATAATAACTCAGGGTAATTTGTCCAATGGGCCAATCTATCAAGATTTCTCTTCGTTTTCATTTCCAGAAAATATTCCTATGCCACAGCTGGAGTACTTTCCGAGTCCGCCTGTTTTTAGCAGCAGTGCTCGTGATCAGGTGGTTGCCAATAATGAGAAGAAGATGTCTGCACAGAGCATAGCCGCGAGGCAAAGGAGAAAGAAGATTACTGAGAAAACGCAAGAGTTAGGGAAGCTGATACCTGGTGGACCTAGGATGAACACTGCTGAAATGCTTCAAGCTACTTTCAAGTACGTTAAGTTCTTGCAAGCCCAAGTTGGACTTCTTGAATTCATGGGATCACGTCAGGTAATTAATATTTAGTACCTTCTTCTATTTCTATATATATATATATTTCTGAATTTTTTTACCATTTGGAACACGTACTCAACGGTGTTACTTTTTTTGCTTTTAGTGTAATACGATGTTATTTGGAGGGAGATGAGGTTCCCCTAGACGTATCAAATTAAAAAAATTTTAGGGACTAATGATTGTTAGAATGGAATGATTTATATATGCTAGCAGTTGTTATATTGATTGGCATAATTGACTTATTTGCAATGAATTAGCAGGAGAATGGGAAATCATATGAAACACCAGATTTGCAAAAACTTGTGGGATCGTCCTTGATTCAGGAGAAGTTGTACTCAAGTGACAATTGCTTGGTTCCCAAAGAGTTTCTTGAAGAGCTAGACAAGAATCATGAATTCCAACATTCACAAGGCGTTGACTAAGTCAAGAAATTGATTAGATGAAATCCTAGTTCATCAGCCAAATTAAATATAATATTGGAGAATTTACGAGTAGTTTCAGTTCAATTACCTGTTGTTGTTCTTAGGTTAGCTAGGCCATGATTTCATTTTCAGTTAATTCAGTTCTACTAATTTGTTTTCCTACCGTAGTTAGGATTTTTATGTAATTTTCACTGTAAATCCCTCATTTACAAGGAATATAATTCCATGTGATTGATTCTTTATTTTTAGCTATTAGCGCAGCTTGCATTAATTTTTTAATTTATATTCCTGGCACGCAATGGGTTTGGCCATCCGACAAAAGAGGTTCTCAAATTAGACTTTTTTCAATGAACAAGTCTCGTTAAATCTTGTTATTTGAAGGTGTGTTTTTCAATTATTCTAATTCATTTGTAACTAATTAACATTTGACTAGAGCATCAGCTAGTTTATGCACTCACTCATTTGTCATTTAACAAACGCATAATACTTTTGTATTTTCTTTTTACCGGATGATGGCAAGCCCCAATATCCAATAGTCTCAGAAGAGAAGACTAAGCTTGGACGAATTGCAGTCCCCCCTGGCCCCTCTTTAATGATTTTGGTCAGGAAAAGGAATAGGGTAATAAATAAAGCTTCGATTTTTTTTAGACGAAACTTTAGACTTCTTGAGTAATGCTGTGGTCCACGGTGGGCCTGGCCCAGGACCGGCCCAGGCCTGCGGTCCTGACGGGCCTAACGGGCCTGTGGTTCGGTCCCTACCGGTCTTGGGCCTCAAATGGTGCAAAGCCCGTCGCGGGCCGGTTCACACAAAAAAGCCCGTCAGGCCCGGGACCGGCTGGCGGGCCTGGTCCGGGCCCAACGGCTAAAATTTTAAAAAAAAAAAAAAAAATTTTAAAAAAATGGCCCAACGGTCAGATTTAAAATCTAGCCGTTGGAGCCTTAAAATGACCGTTTGGGCTTCTAAAAATAGCCATTTTGGCCCCCAAACTTTAATTAAACCCCAAACTTTTTATAAATACACTTTTTACCTATTCCCACCTATAAATACCCCCCATTCTTTCATTTTTAACTCACAAAATCTCTCAATCTCTCTCAATCTCCCTCAATCTCTCTCTAATTATTTTCATAAGTGCTCATATTATTATTTCAATTTCGTGAAAAATTGTGAAGTTGGTGAATTGAAGTATTAAAGTCTTCAAGTCTTCAACAATTTTCAATTTTCAAGAAGTTGTTCTTCAATCCGGTAACCTCGTTCCAACTCTTTAATTTTTAATATATTGTTGTGTTTGTTTTAATTAATTTAATTATAATTAATATATTATTGTGTTTGTTTTAATTAGTTTAATTATAATTAATATATTGTTGTGTTTGTTTTAATTAGTCTAATTATAATTACTATGGATTTTTCATTGAAAAAAATGTTTGGTGCTAAGGGGAAGGGAAAAGCGAAAATTGGTCAATCTAGTAGCCAAGCTACTCCTCCTCCCCCTGCTACCCGTCCTCCTCTACCTAATATACTTGATAGTGATCACCCTTTAATGCAATTTTCCGATAGTCAATATTATCATGATGTTGGACCCGGTTCTCAATTAGATACCGAAACAATGAACGCTCTTTATGATAGTGAAACCCCACCCGATTTACATGAAACCCAACCCGATTTAGATGAAACGCAACCCGATTTAGATGATACACCTACTAGTCCTAATAATGACCCAACTGAGGACCCTCCTGTAGCCCCTACATTTGATAGAAGACCTCCTAGACGGCCCGAACCATCTCTTGTTTGGCAATTTTTTACTCAATTAAGAGAAGAAAACAAAGCTAAGTGTAAAAATTGTGGGTCTTTGTTGGCTCATAAATTTACTGGCAACCGTAGCGGTACGGGTAGTTTAACTAGGCACATAATGAGACACCCTAGAGATAAACAAAGATATTTGCAACTGAAAGCTGCGGAACAGGGGGCGGGCGGAGGTAGTCCAGTTACAACTAGTGTAGGTTCAAACGTAGTCCAACCCGGAATTAACACCGCTACCGGGGGAATTTTATACTACGATCCAAACAAGGATCGTGAAGAACTATCAAAAATGGTAACAGTTATGTGCTTACCATATAGTTTTCCTTCTAACCCTCATTTTATACATTATATTAGAAAAATTTATAATCCTACATTTAAAGGATGGCCTCGCTCTACAGTGAAGGCCGACATTTACAAATATAAGCATGAATACGAATAATATTTGCGATATCTATTTACCCATATAGATTGTCGCATTGCAATTACTACAGACATAGGTAGAAGTGCCAATGACTGTGACTATTTATCCGTTACCAGTCATTGGATATAGGACTGGATAATGCAAAAACGCATTATCGCATATAGAATAATTAACTCACGCCACACTGGTAAATTTATAGCTAAAACGGTAACAGACGTTTGTAGATATTTTTGCATTACAGATAAAATAATGTCTGTTACCATGGAGAACGCGTCTAGTAACACCCACGCAATAACCACTCTTACAACAACTCTAAACCCCTCATTTTCTAATATTTTTCATGTTAGGTGCATTTGTCACATTTATCATTTAATTGTCGGGGACGGAATGGCATTGTTAAACATAGAAATTGAAAAGGTAAAAATGGCTCTTAACTGGCTATTCTACTCAAACCGTAGAAGTAGACTTAGGGAATATTTTAAAACATGTGATGAATGTGACCTTAGGGAAAGAAAAGTTCCTAAACTTTGTCCTACTAGATGGAACTACATGTATGAAAGTCTAGTAGTTGCGTATGAATATAGGAACCCAATTACCGCAACCTACAATGCTCGTGTAGGTGATGGTGATAGTGAAGACGACGAGCACCTAACAAATCAAGATTGGGTTAACGTTAAAACACTTGTAGATTTTTTAGAACAATTTTCTATAGCAACGAACGATTTATCTGGGCAATATTATCCTACAATTTCTAACTGTTTAGTTTATATAGCTGCACTTGCAAGTTTATTTGATAAATTTGTAGATAGTGTAGTTTATCAATATGCCACTGAATCTATGAAATCTAAGTTTAAAAAATATTTTTTCCCTATCCCCCTATGTATGGTGTTGCTGCACTGTTAAACCCTACCATGAAATTAGGAGGTCTCCAATTTTGGTATTCAAAAATTTATGACTCTTTGTCACTTTCACCTGAGGAATATGCAACACTTGGAGATGCAATAGCCTCAATTAAAATAAATGCACAGACAATTTATGATGCATATCAAACTGCTTTAGATCATGTTAGACCCAGTATGCCACCTCCCACTTCGTCAACTTCATGACCAGGTAAAAGAACTGCGGGCATAAAGGCCCTCAGTGCTTGGACGGAGTTCAGGGGTTCCCAAAGTGAAAATATTGGTGATAGTTCACAACTAAATGAGCTTCAAGTTTATTTGTCGCAGGGACTTGAATCAGAGAATCCCGACGGCTCCTTCGACGTTTTGGAATGGTGGAAGGACAAACAAAAACACTTTCCGGTTCTTTCAAGGATGGCGCGAGATATATTAACCGTTCAAGCTTCAACGGTGGCATCGGCGAGCGCTTTCAGTCAAGCGAGATTGCAAATCGGTGATCACAGAGCATCGATGAGGGATAGCTTGGAAAAGGCAGTACTCTTCCGAGATTGGATCCGTTCGGAAAGAAGAAATTTTGGACTTGCAGAATCACAACCGGATATAGACGATGCTTATGAAGAAATGCTAGCAGAACTTGC
>MCJB01016602.1:2425-91612 GCA_002018475.1 Nicotiana obtusifolia
GTTGAAGGTACGGCTTTGATATCATGTATCCAAGGCCTCCCGAGCAAGGCGTTATATCTCATATCGCCCTCGATCATGCAAAATTTTGTTGCCCTGATAGTCCCAGCGATATTCACCATTAGCGTTATTTCACCCTTGGTTGTTTTTGAAGCCATGTTGAAACCGTTGAGGACCCGGACCTCGGAGATAATCTGGTTTGACAGTCCCAGTTGCTCAACGACCCAAGACCGAACTATGTTGGCTGAGCTCCCGGGATCGATAAGTACGCGCTTCACTCGGGTATCATGCACTAGCATCGATATCACTAGTGCATCATTATGAGGTTGTGTAAGCCCTTCGATATCCTTGTCGCTGAAATACAAAGTTCCTTCTGTTGCATAGTCCCGAGTACGTTTTTCTCGAGTAATAGATATTTTGGTGCGTTTCAATACCGGTACTTCGGGCACATCCGCTCCCCCGATTATCATGTTAATTGTGTGCCACGGCTCTTCTTGATTTGCTGGTCTGTTCCTATTTTCGTAGTGGTTTTTGGCTCGATCGCTTAGAAATTCCCGAAGATGCCCGTTTTCGAGCAACCGGGCTACTTCCTCTCTCAGCTGCCGACAATCTTCCATTCTGTGCCCATGAGTGCCGTGGTATTTGCATATGAGGTTGGGGTCTCTTTTAGCAGGGTCCGTTTGTAACGGCCTTGGCCATTTGGTGTCTTTGATGCGGCCGATTGCTGATACAAGAGTTGCCAAATCAACATTAAAATTGTACTCGGACAACCGAGGTGCTTCTTGGTGGTTACTGTTTCTCTCGAAGTTGTTTTTCGGCAACGGTTTCCGATTCCTTTGGTTGAAATCGTTCCTGCTTTCCTGTCTCGGGGATTTATGCCCCCTTGGAACAATCCTTCGATCTCCTGGGTATGGCCGGTGTCTATCTCGGTTCGACCTTGGTTCTCGATAGTTATCCCTTAGAGGTCGATCATAAAGTCTAACAGGGTAAGAGGAGCCCGAGGGAACCCCGATCTGATCATCTTCTACCCTGATCTTTGACTGGTACCGGTTGTGAATGTCCGCCCAGGTGACGGCCGGGTATTCAATCAAGCTCTGTTTGAGTTGCTGAGATGCCGCTGAACTTCGAGCATTGAGCCCTTGAGTGAAGGCCTGTACGGCCCAATCATCTGTAACCGGTGGCAGGTCCATTCGCTCCATCTGAAAGCACAATACGAACTCTCTTAACATTTCGTTGTCCCGTTGTCTAACTTTGAACAAATTTGATTTTCTCGTCTCGACCTTGATAGCGCCTGCATGCGCTTTGACGAAGGTATCGGCGAGCATGGCAAAGGAGTCGATGGAATTCGGTGGTAAGTTATGATACCACGTCATCGCTCCCTTGGACAGTGTTTCTCTGAATTTCTTCAGAAGGACGGACTCGATTTCGTTGTCTTTGAGATCGTTCCCTTTTATAGCGCAAGTGTACGCCATCACATGTTCATTTGGATTCGAAGTCCCGTTGTATTTGGGGATTTCCGGCATGCAGAATTTTTTTGGAATCGGCTTTGGAGCAGCGCTGGACGGGAAAGGTTTTTGTACGAACTTTTTTGAGTCCAAACCTTTCAGTACTGGGTGTGCCCCCGGAATCCGGTCTACCCTTGAATTGTACGTCTCCACCTTCTTATCGTTGGCCTCGATCCTTTTTTCTCCTGTCTCGACCCGTTTAGTCAGCTCCTTGAGCATTTTCATAATTTCGGAGTTTACTCCCGAACCATTTTCATCCAGTTGCGCTGCGACCGGCTCATTTTGTGGGGCTATCCCTCTAGAAGAAATGGCCTCGACTCGGTCTGGTATTTGACCGCGACTTTGCAGTTGAGCTATGGCCGCTTGCTGGGCTTGCAGCATATCAAATATCACTTTGAGGCTAATTTCGTCTCCTCCATTACGTTGGGTTTCTGAATGGTGTTCCCTCCGAACGCTGTTCGATGGGTCTAAGGTCTGATCGGCGTCGACTGCCACCTGAGAGTTGGCGTCAATCGGGACCTCATTTTCGCCTTGGTGGTTAAGCTCGTTGCTGAAGGGAAGTGAGTGAGACATGATTATGTTGTAACCTGAAAAATAGAAAGTTCTGCAAAGAGCAAGCGTAAAATAGTGTGTGGCAGAGAATTTGTACCGAACGTTCACTATTATCCTTAGCCCCACGGTGGGCGCCAAACTGTTTACCCTTAAATTCGAGTAACAATTCAATTTGTTCGCAGTGCTAAGGATATATGAATTAATTCGATAAAACGTGAAATATAATGACAAGTAATCGAAATATAATAAGCAAAAGAATGATCAAACCGCTGTAGTTGAATGAATCGGTGATAATGAAATGAAACACAATAAGAGATAATCAGTTCTGATAAGAGATAGCTGAAGTACTTAGTATTTTTGTCCTGTATCTTGTGTGTTACAATGGAGATAAATGCCCCACTTATAGGTAAAAGAAAAGCCCTATATATGGTAAAAACCTGATTACAAGATAGAATTCCCCTAATTATGGGGTGGAATATTCCTAAAATAATGGTTTAACGTCTATGACGGTTGAGATCATGACTCCCGCCGAGATATCAGGAATCCACGAGATATCCGGTCGAAACTGATCCTTTTACCACGAGATATGCCTTCCTTGACCGGCGTCAATTGCCTTGTCTCGATCGCTCCAGCCCCGTATCCGACTTGCTGATCCCGGATTGAAGTAGTTCGGTCTTGCATTGTGCCTGGGCCCGATCCTCCTTACGCGGTTGATTATATCCGACCCAATACAAATATTTATATGTGTATTATACACTAACAAAGAAAGGGTTTTCTCAAAAACTTTGATCAGAAACTTTTTAACAAAAATCTTTTCTTTCTCTTTCTTTTGTTTATATTTTTAATTCGTTGATTTTAGATAGATTATATTTTGTATAGTTACTACTATAAACACATGTATTTTGCTAGCGTTTTGTATGAATTTTGAAAACTTTTAAGTTCACTTATTTTTATTTTTTTACTTGATCAACTTTTCCACAAGATCATAAATGAATAATCACACAGCCCATTCTGACCAAGTGTCGAAAATGTCAAGGAGATCAAGACCTCAGTACCAAAGAACATGAACACTAGAAGAAGAACGCAATTTTATTGATAGTTTAAAAGATTCATGTGCTAAAGATTGAAAAGCCGATAATGGAACCTTTACAAATAGATACTTGATGAAATTAGTCATCATTTATTGAGAATCCATCCTAATAGTTGATTAAAATCTGCACCATATATCACTTCTAAACTGAAAGCGTGAGAGAGAGATTATACAACTATAGCTTTATTTAAAAGCCAAAATGCATTGGGCGTTCAATATGGTGAAGGAAGAATTATAGTTGTTGATCCAAAAAAATGAGATAACTTTTTTAAGGTAATAAAAAAATTATTTTCAGACCATCAAATATGTTAGTTTCTTAGAATTAATTTTCAGTTCATTGAATATATTACTTGATCACTAATTTATTTATAGATTAATCCAAATGCCAAAGGAATGCAAAATAAAACATGACTAATATTTGAGGATTGGAAGGAAATATTTGAAACATATAAAGCAACATAAGAGTTTGCAGAATGGCCGCAAGATGCTGTTGAGGAAATTGAAAATAGTGAAGGTCGGTGAGTTTCTAATGATACGAGTTTGAGATTTCCTACTAATGTTGACGATTAAAAAGAAGTCGAAGATGTTGGATATTAACTTGATGTAGCCTTTGGAGAAGCAAAAAATGCTCATGGACCTAGTGGAGCTTCTCATAGTATAAATCATGGATAACAAAGCCAACAATAAAGTAAAAATACTATAAGCTCATTTTCTAATGTCAATAATAAGGGGAAAAAAAGCATAAAAGGAAAAAGAACTTTAGAGGATAGTAAGGAGACAGCTTTAAAGACTCTAGTTGATGTCATGAAGCAATTTATAGCTAACCATGGCAAAAGGATTGGTGCTTTAATTGACAAGCTTGGGAAGCATGAAGAATCTGAAATTCGTGATTTTTTTTAGATATCATGTTATCTACTACATTTGATTTGTACACTTTAAAGAAATAAATCAATATGGTTTAATACTGATGTCAGAAAAATGGGTGTGTTCTTACGGATGGGTGAGCTTCAATGTCAGAATAAAATGTATTTGATTGTCAATAATAATTTTTCAAGTATATGAAAATGATTGTAAGTGTTGAATATGGGTTTGAGGATGCATATGTAGATATAACTGGCGAAGATGAGCTCGTACTGAGCATGGGACCAAGGTCAATGTAAACAATCATTAGCTTCATGGCCGTTGCTAATTGCCTCGAGCGTGAAGTTGGGTTCGAAAAATAAATTAGGCCTTCATCCTAGGAAACTGGTACAACGTGTTGACAATGAATATTGCTGAATCACTTAACGGAACGTTAAAGGATCAAAGAGACATTTTGATTTTTTGCCTAATTAATGTTATTATTTGGAAGTTTGCTGAAAAGTTTCATGAGAGGCATACAAAAATGAACAAAGCTGGCACTATCTTTGTCCCTTCTACTGGAAAAGATTTGAAAAAATATGATTCTTGGCGATGTACTATAGGTGTATCATTTAGAGAACCGGTTCAACATTATCGGACACAGCCTGGATGCATTAGTTGATCTATAGGTGAACACATGTATTTGTTGCTAGTTTGATTTTAAAAAAATACCATGCTCACATGCAATGACACCATTGAGATTGAGCTTTGGGATAAACTATGATTGGTCCATTTACCAGCACTCCTCTCTGAGATAGACTGAGGATAGTACCTATGATGGTTGTATCAGAAATTCCGCTTTAGGTCTACTCGGAAATGCATAACAATGGGGCTGAGCCCCTCCAACTTGTCGTCCACCTCTAGGACGACCTCTCACTAACTGGCATCTACCTCTAACTGGATGGAATCTACCTCTAGCTGGCTGACATCCACCTCTGGCTGGCTGACCCTCACCTCTAACTAGTTGAGCTGGTGGGTTAGTAACTAGTATTGTACAATGGCCTGGCTACCCTGAAATGCTCCACCCTCCTATCTTGGGCAATGCCTTCTATAATGTCCTATATCTTCGCACTCGAAGCAACCCTTCACCCGATGTAGCTAATGCGTCTGAGGCTGTCCCTGATGACTCAAATTACTACTGTAGAAACTTGTATCGGAGATGCACTGATGGAAGTTGGAGATTCACTAAGTAGTGGCTGCCTAGAGCGAGGAGCATAAGCACTATATCCAGCTGATGTACCGCTAGAAACCTGAAGTGCTAACTAGACTGGCCTGTTAGAGTGGCCTCTACCAAAAGAATCCTTACCTCCAGACAAGGCACCACTAAAACCACCACAATGACGAGGCCTCTTATTAGATGTCGACTCTCTCCCCTGGTCACGAATCTGCTTTATTCTTCTAGAAATCTCAACCACCTGTGTGAAAGAGGTCTTACTCTCGGCCTCTCTAGCCATCTGAAGTCTAATGCCAAAAGTAAGTCCCTCTATGAACCTCTGCACCTTCTCCCTTTCAGTAGGGATCGGGATAACTGCATGACGAGATGACTGAACAAACGTCGTCTCATACTGAGTGACCGCCATGCCACCCTACTAAAGATGCTCAAACTGGCTGCCCATATCATCTCTTTGAGTGAGCGAGATAAACTTTCCCAAGAAAAACTATGAAAACCGAGCCCACGTAAGAGGAGGTTACCTTACTAGTCTGCCCATCTCATAAGTCTGCCACCACCTCTTGCCTGACCTTTGCATCGGAAAGACGGTAAAATCAACTCCATTGGAATCAACTAGTTCCAAATTGAACAAAATTTCATAACATCGGTCCAAGAACTCCTGAGCGTACTCTGAAGGCGCACCCTAAAGTGAGGAGGAAACAACTTCTGGAAACTATCCATCCTCTTCAGCTTATTAGCTGACATCGCGAATTGAGCCTCAGGCTGCGCAGCAATAATAGGTTGAACTACCCCAAATGGTAACACTCTTGGGTCTGATATATCTATACCATTTTCTCTGAAGTAGGAGTGGCGGGAGTTTGAACTCCTTCCCTGGCTTAAAAAGTGGCTGGTGCCACAGGAAGCACCCTTGGCCATACTTTTCATAAGACCAACTATGCGAACCAAAGCATCCTGAAGCACTGGTGTACCGATGAATCCCTATGGGACCTGAGCTGGACCTACTGGCTCGACCTGAACTGGAGCCTGCTCATCCTCTAGAGATATGTAAGGATCGACTGGTACTACTTTAGCTCGAACGTGAGTAGCTGCAGATGCTGCTAGATGTGCCCTGGGTTGGGCTCTAGCTTTGCCCTGCCTTGGCCTCTACCCCTCGTGGAGGATACAACTTGGAGCTTTGGCTCCTGATCTGTTGCGGCTGATACGCGTGTCCTCACCATCTATGAGAGAATAGAGAGCAAAGATTCAAACTTTGGAATAGAACAAAATCGCACAATAGAGAAAGAAAGAAGGTGAAGCTTACTAAAGCCTTATAGCCTCTCAAAGATATGTACAGACGTCTCCGCATTGATCCTTAAGACTTTACCAAGCTTGCTCATGACTCGTGAGACCTATGCAACCTAGGGCTGTAATACCAACTTATCACGATGCTAAATCCCAATCAAGGGGTCGTGATGGGGCTTAACATTGTTTGCTAAATAGACCAGCACTAGAAAATAATAAGAGATACAAAACTAACATGTAACTGCATAATATCATAAATAAAAGCAAGATTTAGAGGTTGCGTAGCTAATTAATACCAGTACTGTTACACCCCATGATTTCATACGTAAGACGATTGATGTAAGCTCAAAAATAAGATCGTTTTTGAAAGTAAATAAGGTAAGCTAATCATGTTACCTTGGAGGTTACAAATTTTTAAGATCATGGATAACAAGTATCAAGAGGGTTGAAAGGCTTAGAAACTAAACAAATTGAAGAAAATAAGTTTCATCGAATGTCGACAAGTTGGGAATGTTATAACATGTATTTTTGGGGTGAGACTAGGGTGATTAACATGATAAGAAGGTTATGTTATGAGTTATTTTATCGTATGATAGTCGTGTATTACGTCTTAAAATCAAGCAAGTTGTAAGTTGGCAAAGGTCATCACAAGTGTTACACCGTGTTAGACTCAAGGTGACGTATAATGAATATGAGACTTGTTATCATGATTTAAATGATTGTAAAATCATAATATGACTATATATGATGTTTAGATATAAAATATAAAGTTTAGGAATCGGATTTTAGTTGCGGAAAAACCGACTAAGGATTTGCCTTCTAATGAAGCTTTTTGAGCAATACATTTCGTGTGTTATATGAGGTATTTTTGGGACATATTATTCTTGAAATTTAGTTTCCAACGCTCTTAACCGTTTGTTCATACGATGTCCGGATAAAAAGATATGAGCGTCTGAATAAGGGCCAATGCTATGGTGCCAAGCTAGCACCTCTTTGACTTTTCAAAAGTTGATATATATAGGTTTTAAGTCGTCTTTCTCTTCATTTTTCATAGAACACGAACAGATAATCCCCATAAACCTATCCTTAAGCTCTTACAAGGGTTTCAAAGAATATTAACATCCCAGGTACGAAATCAAGAAGCGATAACATTAGAACGTTTTTTCCCTACGACGTAAGTATCATTATACCGCCTCTCTTTTTGTCTTTGTAGTTTGAGTTTTTGAAGGTACTTCAAAGTTAATAAAATGCCTAATTTCTGTATTTAAACTTTTAAATATCAAGGAAGGTTGATAAATTCATTTTCTAATAGCTAAAACTCACGGGACGGTGATCGAAAGTCGTGAGTTCAATTTATTCCACTTTTAGTACACTGTTTTGTAGTCCACTCGTGTTGGCCTCTTGTGTTGCTGTTTTGTGGAGTTTAGAAGGATAAAGGGCGTGGAGAAACGCCACATGTGGTACGGTAGTGGTCTGGTTGTGTTATGGTATATTTGGGGTTTTTGTTGTATTAAAGGTCCCGAATTGTAGTTAGGTTATTTTTGAGTTGCTGATTGTATTGCGTTGTTGTCTCACCTATAGTAGGCTTGAGGGAGCAGTAAAATCATGGGAAATGCTGCCGGTTTTTTTTTTCAAGTTACTTTCGTTATATAAATGAGAGAGTCATTCGTAAATTGACAATAGCTTCACTGTCGTTGTTGTAGATTAAGGTGCAGTGAGCTGAGTTTAGCATTGTTATTGGACAGATTTCTATCAGGCATATTAAGGCTATCCCTTCTTTCCTTTTGGCGTGATCCATATGATACAACGAAACGAGCAAACATGCAACTTTCATAAATGATTCTATTCTTAGAAGTATTAGGTTGCCTATGTTCTTGATTCCTCATATGTCCTACTATCATATCGTCTGTTCATGGGTCTTAGAAAATATTTAAGTTGATAAAGATTATTTCGTGATATCAACCGAGGGCATATTGATCTTATGACATTCCGAGAGATCTTATTGACTTACTTCTTATGCATTTCATTCAATTATACATTGACCCATGACCAGATGGCGTTATATACGCACATATTATATGTATATAGGGTATGGGGAAAGGTTATGGCGTTATATACGCACCACCACCTGATCAACTGGTATACGTAGATGATTTCTCCCATAGAGGCCGAGATGATATGATGGGATGCCCTCAGAGGCTTGATGATGTTATCTACACACATACTTATACATGATATGACATTTATACGCATATGCATGACATTATAAATGTTTCATAATTCACAGAGCTATTCAGACTTACAAGTTGAGTTCTTTACTCCATGTTTCTTTCATGTATTTTATATACTGCTTTCATGCCTTACATACCCGGTACTTTATTTGTACTGACGTCTCTTTTGCCTGGGGATGCTGTGTTTCATGATCGCAAGTCCCGATAGATAGGTTGAGAGTCCTCCTAATAGGCTATCAGCTCATCGCACGGTGTTGGTGCACTCCACTTGCTCCGGAGTTGCCTATTTGGTCAGTATGATTTGGACATGTATTGATTGGTATGGTGGGGCTCTGTTTCGATCTTTATGATGTTTATATACTCTTAGAGGCTTGTAGATAAATGTCATATATATAGATACTTGTATGGCCTTGTCGCCCTATGTTTTTAGTGTACAAATGATTATGTCGGCCTTATAGGCCCGTATGTCACATGTATAAGTTTGTATTCTATGTTGGGTTGTCCTATGTCGAGTATTCCCTTATGTTTTATTCTGGTTATATCATGACGGCCCATTTGGCCCATTTACCCATGATGGTATGATAAGAAAGATAAGTTATGTTGGTGCTCAGTTGGGTAAGGCACCAAGTGCCCGTTGCGGCCCATCGGTTTGGGTCGTGACAAGTACAAACGTCTAATACCCTTCAAGACTAGTGTCACTGAGTACATGAGCTACTAAGAGTGCTACAAACAAAGTCTAAAATTGTCACGACCTAAAATCCATCTTGTCGTGATGGCACCTAACTCTCCTTGTTAGGTAAGCCAAACAACAGTTAACCCAACTCAACTAAGAATAATAAGAGTCAATGATCAAAATAACTGAACTTTTATACAACAATCCCAAGGACTGTTAGTACAAGTCATGAGCCACTAACACTTGATTTGTAAAACTAGTGAAAAATAAATACAAGGTCTGTTTGAAATATACATAAACAATATCCAAATATAAAACTACCAAGGACAAGTGGTAGCTGTATCCAGAACACATGTACATCTTCAATGCCAGCCCCCGCCACGCACCATCAGAGCCAAGATCTGCACTCAAGGTGCAGAAGTGTAGTATGAGTATAACCGACCCCATGTACTCAATAAGTAACAAATCTAACCTCAGGCTGAAAGAGTGATGAGCTCGGAAGAAGGTCAATGTCCAACACAAGTATCAATAACAACACAGGATATAATGATGACAGTAATAGTAAATAACTCAAAGGAATTATCATATTCAGCTCATTCACAAATACGGGAAATTAGACATGCTTTACAAGTTTAACAGTCAGAATAGTAACAAAGCCCGTCTAACATTCAAAGCTTCGATATCGCTTCGGAACTGTACAAAAGCCCGTCTAACATTCAATGCTCCGATATCGCATCGGAACGATAACTACAAAGCCCATTTTACATTCAGTTCTCTCTATCAAAAATCACAAAATTGATTAATTCAAAATTCAAAAAATGAAATGTAATGAAATCTAATTCTGTCCACCCTTCCTGAACTACGCTTGACCTGATTTTCATTTCAACGAGATACATAGGCAACCTTCGGGTTCGGTCTCATTTTTCAGAAAAAATTATTAAGTCCAAAATCCAAAAAACAAATCATCAAAAATTGACTTGGTTAGTACTGATATATTTAGGAGTGTGCATGGAAAAGAACATGTTAATTGGTATGATGGAGAGAATTGACTTCAGGTAAACCATAGACTCTTGTGGTACCTCTCAATTATACCTTAGTGATACTTGAAAAATCTCGTGCTTACAGTTAGGGTAAGAACAAATCCGACCTCATCGTTTCATATGCATTGTGTTCTGATATCGCTTCGGAATGGTACCAAAAGCCATCTAACACTCAATGTTCCGATATCGCATCGGAACGGTAACTACAAAGCCTGTTTTACATTTAGTTTTCTCTATAAAAAATCACAAAATTGATTAATTCAAAATTCAAAAAATGAAATGGAATGAAAATCTAAAAATATTTTCTGTCCACCCTTCCTGAATTATGCTTGACCTAATTTTCATTTCAACAAGATACATAGGCAACCTTCGGATTCGGTCTCATTTTTCAAAAAAAACCCCAAAAAAATTATAAGTCCAAAATCCAAAAAAGAAATCATCAAAAATTGACTTGGTTAGTACTGATATATTTAGGAGTGTGCATGGGAAAGAACATGTTAATTGGTATGATGGAGAGAATCGACTTCGGGTAACCATAGACTCTTGTGGTACCTCTCTATTATACCTTATTGATACTTGAAAAATCTCGTGCTTACAATTAAGGTAAGAACAAAGCCGACCTCATCGTTTCATATGCATTGTGTGGTGAGCCTAGATTAAAATTCATTGCATAGCATTGTAGATCTAGAACTTGGCTCGAATGTCTGTTGAGGTGACATCCTGAGTAACACTTGGTTTAGTAAAGGATCGTAGTCCTTCTTTGACCCGTTTGAGCCTTTCTAGCCTACCAAATGACATCAATCCCTAGCATTTTCCCCTTCGAACCTTAAGTCTTTTCTTGGACAACTACATCTTAGCCTATATCCTTCTTTGTGCTTAAGAGCACTACCCCTCTCTTGGCCCAACCTCCTTGCGTGCACTGAAACATGTAACTTCGGACCAAGACCAAAGTGAAGGTGACAAGCATGAAAAGGCAAAAGATGCAAAGTCTAGACAATCAGAGATATGACTTCAAGAAAAGAAAAAAAACGAAACTCCGCAGTTTCAAAAGGAGGATCCTGAAAGGAGAAGAAAACTTCCGCAAGTTCAAAATAAAATTAAAAAAAAGAGAGGAGAAAACTCCACAAATTCAAGAGGAGGAATTCCAACAAAAGAATGGAAAACTCTTGCAAAGCAGGAGAAACCTCAAAAAGAAAAAGAAAGGAAAAAACCTCCCAAAAACGGAAGAAGAACCTCCAACAAGTTCAAAAAAAGTCAAAGCAAAGAAAGGGACATTGAGCTAAACAAGATCGAGCGCCAAAGCATGGTTTGAACACCGAAGGTACGAACACAATGCAGTGCTCGAGGAGGGATCAACTACTTTTATCCCAAAGGAACATCCTACCCTTCCCCAAACTGACATTACAAGCCAATAACAAAGCCCTACATGATCTTATTCCAAGAGTTCTCACATTAGTGGATACTCACATGAAGGTCAAGCATATGGTATCTCAATTACATGCATTGAACATTTTTCTGAGTGTGAGTGTACTTCTCAAAAATGTCCTAAAAGTCAAAATACAAAAAATAAATACTTCAAAATATGTGTGCAAATTAGGACTTTCTTTGTTGTGAGGGCACTTGAAACATGAGTTCAAAACCTTTGATTGAAACAAGACGAACAAATCTTGTCGATACTTAAGTATACATGAGATACCACTCGAATCTATAGTAATTACCCATAAGCTGATCTCGGTTTGCCGGAAAGTATATGGTGGAAATTCCTATGCACAAAACTAATTGCTGGTACCGACCAAAGTCAAGTCAGAAATGATGTTCGGTCAATAAATCACTGTCTTTCTTCACTCTTAAAATTTTAAAATATTCTCTACAAAAAGCTATAAAACAGCAAAAAATACAGAAAACAAAAAAGAGTCAAGTTTTGTTTAGGTTTTGTCGTAACAGATATGTTAGACTTGACTTCCCATGGGGGGATACGTAGTCAACCCACGTAGGGTCCGGTCCCACTCTTATATAACAGAAAACAAAAAATAATTTTTATATATTTGGAACTACGCCGCGACTTGATTTCCTTTGGTAGGAATACGTAGGCAATCCATATCGGATTCAGTCATCTCTTGTAATCGAATTACATTTTCGCCTAATTCCATTTGGATACGTAGGCAGTCTGAGTCAGACCCAGCCAAATCATTTCAAAATTTATCATTTTTCATCTACTACCTGCCGAGTCAATAATAACATAACTCTTTTCATCAATTTTCTTACATAAGAAAAAAAATAATAACTTCTTGCTTTTCCAGGTGCTCTCCTGAACAATGAGCATTTCATTTTCTAATAAATTTTCAAGGCTCCTTCCTAAATGATGGGCATTTTATTTCAAGTTCAATTTTACAGTCGCCCACCTTCTAAGAAGGGTATTTAAAATTTCAAATGCTCTGATATCACTTCAGAACCGTAACTACCAGCCGGTTTTACTTTTAAGTGCTCTTATTACTTCGAACCGATAAACAGCCTAGATTTTCTTCAAAATCCAAAGTGCTCCGATCACTTTGGACTGGTATCTAGCCCTGCTCCCTTTCGAATTGGAGTTTCAATCTGGGACTCTATTTTATTCAAAATAAAAATCGCATCATTCTCGCATTCGCACACAATCATCAGCCAAATCACTACAATCCATCTCTCTCAAATTAATCGAAGCATAGTCCACACTTCATCAACTCTTTTGATCAAAGACACGACACAATGTGGAATTATCTTCTAGCAAATAAACTAGGGTAGATTTTGAGGTCAGACGTCGTGCTTTCCAACAGCAATCAACAACATGTCCAAAATATCATTCTTACGTCCCATTGACATGGGGTGTGTAGGCAATCCGAACACCCATAACCAAAATAAAACACCTAGCGTTATCACAACTTGATCCTGGGGCAATTTCCAAATCAGATATCAAATCATCCCATCGCTTTCTGAACTACAACCAGCCTGATTCTCGTTACATCTGAGATATGTAAGAAAACTCACACAGTGCCCGGCTGCATCCACATCAAAATCCATCCAATCAATACATCCACTATCCAACATCCACGTCCTAGTGTTACCACAGTTCGACACTGGGGAAATTTTGGAAGAAATGTGGAGATCACACGAACCTTTTCGTCCTCGAACATTTGTTTTTCACTCCTTGAGGCTATGATTCACAAGTAGTACTCAACCTTTCAAGACTGCACATGACCTGATTCTCGTGCAACTCGAGATATGTAGGCAACTCAGAAACCAGAATTCGATCACATTTTTCAGATTCTCCTTATTCCCGGGCTCTATCATGAAATTGAGTATAGTGTCAATTTCTTTGCCCGGAGACTCTTACATCATCTCCGGTTAAGAGGGGTAGCTGTTTACACTCAATTTTGATCCTCTGTATTTAAAAATTAACTTCTACAGGCTTCCTAGTCAAACATGATAAAGATATAGTTTTTTGCACATTATTTAGCTTTAATGCAAATTATTGATAATTATTTCTATTTTTATAAAATGTGAGAATTTATATCATTTTATTGCAATTAGTTAACTACAAGCATTTTGTGCAATTTTCTAAATTTTAAGCAATTTATTTGTAATTGTCATATTTTTCAAATATTAGGATAGTCTATCAGTTATTATTTTTTCAAAAAATAAAATAATAATTACTGCATCATTGTTGTAGTCGTTGATATTTTAAATAAATACTATACAATTTTCTAATTAAATAGCCATCTTTTAATTTGTAGCATAGTCTATTAATTACAAGAAAGCTAGTAAATCTATTTTAAATACGCACTTAGTCCGGTTAAATTAATGTCCAGTCAACATTCGACGTGACAGGACAATTTGATTTGACTAGACATTTAATGTGACATGACATGACATTATGATGGTACTTTTTTACCCAATGGGTAAAGGCCCATTAATTTTGTCCTACCCTAAATCTTGTCCCCTATGTTTTCTATCCCACACCCCACTTATATTTTTACACTACATATTTTTACACCCCACATCAGATTTTATAATATAGAAACCCTACAATCCCCTCTCATTCATAACCTAACACACCCTCACTCTCTCATTCTAAAGAAGCTCCAGCCACAACCCTCTTTGAATAGCTCTCTCTCTCTCTCTCTCTCTCTCATTTTTTGAGAACCTTCAGCTGTTTGCTCTTCTTTAGCTACTGCTGCCGACCGGAGTTGACCGCCAGTCGGTGATTGTATCCCATGGCTTCGACATCATCATCCTAAATCTATCCTCTATTGGCAGATTTGCATCCGCCGCCTCTGGTGAGCAAGCCGGCCTCGGCGACAATGACTGCTCCTCAAATGTTTCTCTTCTTCATCTCCCCTTCTCCATTTCCTGATTGTTTTCTGGATGTGCAAGCTTAAACTCCGCTGGAATTTCCAAATCTGGCTGGAAAAGTTCGTTTTGGCATACCCCATATTTTTGGGCGACGACCACCATCGTAGCAGTGGTTTTGTTTAGTGATTTTTCTTGTTCCTCGTCTTTTTGATGGCATTTGTTTACTGATGCTCATTTTCTTATGATGCAATTCTGTTACTCTATTGCGATGAATCTTGTTTATCCTTTGTTTTTCCGATGACTTTTCCGGCGGCCTATACATTTTACACATAATGCTAAAGAGAAATCTTATTCTTGGGACTTTTGTTTTGATGATTGTCGCTAGATTTCGGAATTGTGATGCAATCTCGATTTGATTGTTAATTTGATTTTTTCATCACATTGCTATGTTGCTTAGTGTTATTTTTCTACTGAAACATTAGACTGCTGTAGTGTGGACTTGGAAATGCCAGTACTGTTGCACCGGTTTCTCTGTGTATGATGCACCGGGTTGGAACAAAATCATCGAGAAAAGGCCGATGAGAATAATTTTTTTGAGGCCACGATGACCCTCCGGACTGGGCCCTATCATAACGAGGTGATGATGGTAAACATCGAAAAAGAAAATGACGAGAACGCGAACCAACAACCCATGGAGGGCGACACGGTTGGCCACCGGAGTCGCAACCGAGGCGGTTCCTGTTCTCGTGTCTAGATGGATATTAAAATATATATCTGAGCCTCCTGTACTATTTTTCAAACTATTCAAAAACTACTTCCCAAAAACAATTTTCCAAAAATATTTTCAAATTATTTTCAAAAACATTCTTCCAAAAATATTTTCAAATAAAAATTTTCACTTCTCTTGTCTTGTGAGTTACTATCACACGGAGTTGCTTTCGGAGGATGATACTCGAACACGTAAAGACAAATTCCCATCCAGCTTCCCACTTCGTAACTTCCCTTCTTGGATGTACAAAACGCAAGTAGAGTGAAATCGCAGATAGATATCTTATTTGCTAGCTTACTTGATATTTGCATATTTGCCAATACTTAGGATGAGCTGTATCTAGTTAATAATCTGGTTAACTTGTGAAGTTGTGCATTATATAACTCGTTAAGCTTATATATACATATTTTGGATGTCGAATATATTTCGTAACTTGTTTGGTTAATTGGGATGGATATGCATGTAATTAATTAAATTAGATACAAACATAGCAAAAGCAAAAGTATTGCATCTTTTTCTCAAAACAAATAACCTTACTTTTGTTATTATTATACTAGGATGCTTTTCAAACCAATCTACTTGTATATTGTTCCTTAATTATTACACCCCAATTAGACATAACTTGTAAAAAATCATAGCTGAATTGACACATTTTGAATTTCTAGACCTTATACTCATTCAGGCTAGACCCAAATAATTGGTATCTTAAAATAGTAAGTTACTATTCATTATATTATGTGTAGTTTTATTTACAAATGTTTTTTCTTATATATTTGTATATTTTATAACATATCCATTCTTTACTCCTTAAAACAATTCTTTCACTTTGCTCATTATATATTGAGATAATTATTTCAACACTCTCTGGTCAAGTTACTTGTTAAATATCTACTCCTGTGTAAATAAATCCTTTCCCCTTTAATTCTCAATCCTTTAGTATAAGTTTCTCCTTGTTGTAGTCATCAATCTAAATTTTTTAACTCTAATTATGAGTCTTTTTCTCTTTAAGTTTATTCTTATAAGTTCAAACTTTTATTCAAATAATTGAGTTAACATGCACTCTTTAGGTGCAATTCTTTTCATATTGTTCAATCTACACTAAAAATACTATCTTTACATATATTTTTTTTCTTTTGTACTATACATATTATTGCATATATATTTTTTCAAATATTTTACTATTATTTTATCTAGAACTCACTTTACACTCAACTCATCTTTTGGAATACTATTTCTTTGTCCATTTTATGTAACGATCCGGCCAGTCATTTTGAGTATTTTATTTATGATCCCCTATTTATTGCCTCCTCTATGTCGTATTATGGTAATGTGACTTGCTGGGGTAGCTGGTTTTGGTTTCAGGTAAGTTTCGGAGTGAAATGGGACACATAGTCCCTAAGTTAGAGGCTTAAGTTGAAAGAGTTGACCGTAATTTGATTATTGTGTAGACGACTCCAGAATGGAGTTTCGACGATTCTAATAGCTCCGTATGGTGATTTTAGACTTAGGAGCGTGCCCAGATATTGTTTTGGAGGCCCGTAGGTCGTTTCGGCTTGAATTGGCGAAAGTTAGGAAGTTGAAGGTTTGGAAGGTTGAGAAGTTTGATTGAGAGTTGACTTTATTGATATCGTGGTCGGATTCCGATTCCAGAAGTTGGAATAGGTCCATCATGTCATTATGACTTATTTGTAAAATTTGAGTTCAATCGAGTTGTTTTGATATGATTCGGCGTTAGTTTAGGAAATCAGATGTTCATAGTTTCAATAGGCTTGAATTGGGTTACGATTCGTTGACTCGATGTTGTTTGATTTGATTTTTGGCCTCGAGTAGGTCTGTTATGTGTTTTGGAACTTGTTGCTATATTTGGACAGGGTCCCAAGGGCCCTGGTTGTGAATCAAATAGAAATCGGAATGATTTTGGGACTTAAGGGAATACTGAAACTGATGTGTCCGGTGCACTCGCACCTACGCACTTTGGGCCACAGGTGCGGCACCACAAAAGCGGCCCTCGAGCCGCAGAAGCGAAGGTGAGCCTAGCCATCTGGGACCGTAGATGCGGTTAGTGGCGCGCATAAGCGAAAACGTAGAAGCGACTTATCTTCCGCAGATGCGCAAGCGCAGATGTGTTTAGGGGTTCCACAAGTGCGAGTCTTCAGAGCCTTAGTTGGAACTGCACTTGCAATAGATTTTCCGCAGGTGAGGCGTCGCAACCCTATGCCCGCAGATGTGAAATTGATGGGCAGAAAAAGGGCCTTTGAGGGTTCATTTGTATTTTCATCTTTTGGACCTAGAAAGCTTGGTTTGTGTCTGGTATAGTCGCTCCTGCGTACTTAAGGCAGCAGGTGTGAAACCGCAGAAGCGGCCCTCAAGCCGCAGAAGCCATGATGAGCCTTGCCAACTACGACCATAGATGCAGTCAGTGGCGCGCAGAAGCAACTTGTCTTCCGCAGATGTGCCTTGGGGTTGCGCAGGTGCGAGTCTTTAGAGCCTTAGTTGGAATCGCACCTACAGTGGATTTTCCGCAGGTGCGACCCTATGCCCACATATGCGAAATCGCTGGGCGGAAAAAGGGGTCTTCGGGGTTTTTTTTTTCATTTTCATCTTTTGATCCTAGAGATCTTGGTTTGTGGCAATTTTTCAAGGGATTTTCAAGGAAATCATCAGGCTAAGTGTTTCTAACCCGGATTTGATTATATTACATGAATCCATTGTTATAGTCATCATTTATTTAGTGATTTGAGTCGCAAATTTGGGAAAATTTTTGAAAACTTCTTAGACTAAATTTTGGGGATTTGAAAGGCGATTTGAAGTCGAATTTGGGTAATTCTTGTATGGTTGGACTCATTATCGAATGGGTGTCCGAATTTTTTAATTTTGGTTGGGTTTCGAGATTCGGGGCCCGGGGTTGACTTTTTATTTCTCTTTAAAGATCGTAACTCTATTGTTTGGAATAGCTTCCTATAGTTAATATTTATGAAATGAAGTTGTTTTGGCTAGATTCAAGCCCTTTGGAGTTGGATAATCGACGGAAATGCTTACTAGTGGATTAAGTTATCGTGTTTTGAGGTAAGCGTCTTGCCTAACTTTGTGTGGGGAAATTACCCCTTAGGATTGGTGTTGTTTGGTGTTAATTGTGATATGTGGAAGCCGTGTACGCAAGGTGACGAGTGCGTACACGGGCTAAATATGATAATTGACCGGTATTAGTTATGTAGATTCCTTTCATGCCTTTAATTGAGTTACCATAATATGTTATAATCATCATCATTAGTCTATCTTCACATGCTTTATATGTCATCATTAATACTTGTCTTAACTCTTACCTGCTAATTGTCTTTACATGTTTAGTTTGAATTATTGATCACTCTATTCCTTATTTATTATTTAACCATTGAGTTCCTTACTTGAAGTTGTTACTTCTTGGACTATATTATTGTTGAAATTGGTATTGAGTTATAAAGGCCGTGATTTACATTGAGGCAAAGTTGTATAGTTGTGAAACATCATTCTTGTTGAGTTATTCACTTACGGTTGTTATTGTTAAGACTCTTGTGCATATTGTGGTTAAGCCACGTGCTATTTATTGTGGAAACAATATTATTGTTGACATTCTTTGGCAAGTTGTGTTATTGGGTACTTGAGGTGCAATTTGTAATATGTTGTGATATTGATACGCATACGGTGGTTTAAGGATTGGGGTTGAAACGCATGCGGTGAGATAACGTGAGCTTGATACGTGTGTTGCTAGTAGGGGAACTACTTGAAGCCACGCGGTGTTATAAGGTGGACTAAAACGTGGGATGCTATTTTGGGAAAATGATTTTCAAAACTAAATGCAAGGCTCCTGCAGTTATATAAGGAAAGATTGTGAATTGTTATGTGATATGAGACTATGAGGCAGTACCTCGGTAGTGATTCTTGTTGATACTTTTCTATTACATCACTTGTGTTTTGGTTGCTTTGTTTTCCTCAGCATAATATTCCTTGTTTTGTTTCGTGATGCCTTATTTGCTTAGTTCATTGTAGCTATTCTTGGTATATCTCTTCATTGTCTCATTTCCACTATTTATCATTATCACATTGCTGTATACCTGTTCAGTTTTCTTATTTATTCCAATAGGACATTGACTTGACCTCGTCACTACTCTACCGAGGTTAGGCTTGACACTTAGTGGCTACCGTTGTGGTGTACTCATGCTACGCTTCTGCACATCTTTTTGTGCAGATCTAGGTACCTCTTACCAGTCCAAGCACCAGTGAGTTGAGTTCGAATTTGGAGACTTCAAGGTATACCTGCCGACGTCCGCAGGCCTCGGGGTCATCCTCTATCTAGTTCTATTTCATTTTCCTTTTTACAGATACCGTTTTATAGGGATTTTTAGTATTCCCTTGTAGAGCTTGTGATTTGATATCACCGGATTTTTGGGGTTTGTTTCTATTGAGTTGCAGAGTTCTTTTATAATAGTTGCTGAGTTATTTGAGAGTTTTATCATTTTCTCAGTTATATTCTGCATGTATGTTAGGCTTACCTAGTCTTAGAGACTAGGTTCCATCACGACATCCTACGGAAGGAAATTGGGGTCGTGACAAGTTGGTATCAGAGCACTAGGTTCATAGGTGTTACAAGTCACAAGCAGGTTTTGTAGAGTCTCGCGGATCGGTACGAAGGCGTCTGTACTTATGTTCAAGAGGCTATGGAACTGTTAGGAAAAAACTTCACTTCTTTGATTCCTTATCGTGCGAATTTGTTGACTTCGAAATTCTAAAGCTTGTCCTTTATTCTCTCACAGATGGTGAGGACACGCACCGCTGGATCTGACGATCAGACATCCGCGCCCCCTGCTAGAGCCTCGAGAGGCCGGGCTGGGGAAGAGTCCGAGGAGGGCAAGTGGTGCAGCCAGAGCACCTGCCCGAGCTGCAATAGAGGAGCCACCAGTAGCTCCAGTTGGGGGCCAAGCACCTGAGTCGCCTGTTGCTACCCTTGCACTTCAGGAGACTCTCGCCCAGTTCTTGAACATGTTTGGGACTCTAGCTCAGGCAAGGTTGATTCCATTTGCACCGGCCACTTCTCAGGCTAAGGGAGGAGCATAGAATCCTGTAGCCCGCACCCCAGAGCAGCAGGTCCATGTTGACTAGGTCCCAGAGGTCATACCAGTGCAGCCAGTTGTCACGACCCAAACCGGAGGGCCATGACGGGCACCCGGGCCTTACTTGCCGAGTACCAACGTACATTTTATCTAACCTTTCTTATTACCTATAAGGGCCGACGAGATTAGTATAAATGGCAGACAATAATCCTAATCAACAAAAAATGCCAGATAATGACTTAAACATATATAACATGGCTGACAAGGCTGTCATGAAAAACTATACAACAAAAAATAAATTTGCCGACAAGGCAATCCCCACTATACATGAGTCGACACCTGTCTATGAGTCTCTAAAAGAACATAAGTGCTGCAATGCATACCACGACCACTGCAAGTCCGGAGAAGGGATCTCGCCAATAAATGCTGAACTGGCAGCCTACTCTGGTGGGGGAGCTTCGTCTACCTGTCTATCAGGACCTGCAGCACGACATGCAGTATCCAGAAATAAAAGGACGTCAGTACGAATAAAGTACTAAGTATGTAAGATAGGAAAGTATAATGTAACAAAAATGTGTATAGGGGCAGAGAATATACACCCTGTAACATCTGAGTGCCTCTGAGGGCGATTAATCATGAAATGCCTGATGTGTGTATATATATATATAATATATATATATATATATATATATATATATATATATATATCCCTTTTTAAGAAAAACAACCATCATCATATACATACGCCTCTGTGGGCCTCATCATCATCATATCATACCCCGGCCATCATAAGGCTCTGTAACATCATACTCAACTGATCAGTGGTTGCACAATAGGTGCCTGCCCGGCCGACTATAGCGCGACGCGGTAAAGTAAAATAGCTGCCGACTATAGCGCGGCTCAATATAGTAAGACATAATACATATATATAGTTTCACAATAGGTGCCTGCACGGCCGACTATAGCGCAACACAGTAAAATAGATATTGCATGCTGGACTCACTGGAATCACATTCTGAACCTTTTGAAGTGACGTAAGGTCAAAGAAATAACATCAACATCAATCCTCCCATAAGAGGGGAAATAATATAAGTACTACTAGTCCCTAAGAGTAGAGCATCTTTGGGGGCTTGTTTAATGCATATGTATAATCAGAGTCGTGCAAAAGAAGGAAAGGGACAGTCTCACATACTTTATATATGCTGGCCAACTTCAATTTATGAAAAAGGTTACAATTCCTCAGTCTACGATGGAACGGACAGCACTTTCCCTATTTATAAGATTTCCCATAAGTCATAACAACCAACAACCATAACATCAACTAAAGCTACAGCTATACCAATCAAGCAATCAAAGATCGGTAAGCTCCCGAGGCTTATCCAATGGTGTACTCGACATCCGACCTCCTTTTAACAATAATCAAGCTCTACACGAGCTTTCGCACCACCACCAATTTCCATATCATAAGGAAAGAGTCCATAACCTATTTATATAATTACTATGACTTGAACCCTTTCGTGCGTTTCCCAACTATAGCATGCCTTAAAAATTAAACTTACCTTAATTAGATGGATGAAACTATGGAGAGTTGTACTTAGAAGAGAGCTTCGTGCCCTTCAGTGCTCTGGAACATAAAACGGTCAAGATGGAGTTCTTCACCTAATGGTTGGAGCGAATTGTGTCTCTGATGATTTCCTCCTTTGCCTAATAATACCGTGTCTTAACATTTTGTCTTAAACACTTTCTTTTATAGAGGCTAAGATCGGCGGAATATCTACCGTGGCCGACTATTGCCAAAGTCCCTTTCTTAGTGTAGAAGGGCTCACGGTAATTGGACATTTATATTGAAAGGATTTGTCCTCCACTAATCTTCAATTTGTGCAAAGCATTGTCACCTGCCACGTGGTATTAGAAAGTCTCTCCAGTACATTACTTTATCTACTTGATAAAGATAAAATACTTACTCCAATGAGCACACGTGGCTAATATTATTTACAAACTTATCTAACCTTTACAAAAAGGTTATCAAATTTATAGGGTCTCGGTTCTACCCTCGGTCTGAAGTTGGTGTCGATAATACCATCAAAAATGACCTCGATTTTGGGCTCGGTATTGGCCTCGGTTTTTTCCTCGATTTTGGACCTCGATATTGGCCTCGATTTGGACCTCGATATTGGTCTCGGAGTCGACCTCGATTCCATCCTCGGTCTGAGGTCTCGGAATCGACCTTGATTCCATCCTTGGTCTGAGACCTCTGAATCGACCTCGATTGGACCCTCGATTTGAGACCTCAGGAGGATCCTCGATTTCAAGTTTCGAGAGGACCCTCGGTTTTGACTTCGATTTCGCCCTCGGTTTTGACTTCAATTTCACCCTCGGTTGGACCCTCGGTTTGGACCCTCGGTTTTGACCTCGATTTTTTTTTTTCCGATCAAGGCTCATTATTTCTCAAAAGTGCGGAATGTTACATCCTCCCCCCTAGAAATATTCGTCCTCGAATGTACGGATTTATGGGGAGTCTAGTTCATCATGGATTCCAAAAAAAAAAATTTTCAGCGTCGTTTCACTAATCAAACCCATAAGCAATTAAATCCCAACCTATGGCCTTACAAGGCTATATAAAGCATTCTAGATATGTACATTATCTGCATATCACCATTTTGTATTAAAAAAAATATTCTCAAGTTATTGCTTACCTTATAAAGATGCTTTACCTTCTATGTGTCCTGCGTTCCTCGTTATTTTCAATTGGAACAAGGGTATTTAAACTTCATCTCATCTTCTGCCTCCCATGTCATTTCTTCTGTATTCTTGTTCCTTCATAATACTTTAACGCAAGCTACATCCTTTGTTCTTAGCTTGCAGATTTATCGGTCTAATATGCTACTGGCATTTCTTCATATGACAGATCCTCCGTAACTTGCACACCTTTGATAGGGACGACCCGAGAAGGGTCTCCAATACATTTCCTCAATATAGATACATGAAATATTGGGTGGACAAATTCCAATTCGGATGGCAATTCTAACTCATAAGCAACATGTCCCATTCGTCGAAGAATTTTTGTACGGCCCGATATACTGCAGATTTAGTTTACCCTTCTTCCCAAAATGCATAACACACTTCATCAGCAAGATCTTCAGGAAAACCCAATCACCCACCTCAAGTTCCAGGTCACGACATCGGACATCGGACATCGGAATAAGATTTTTGCCTGCTCTGTGCCGTCTTCAGTCGCTCTTGTATCACTTTCACTTTCTCAATGGCTTGGTGAATCAAATCTGGACCATATAATTCTGTCTCTCCAACTTCAAACCATCCCACCGGTGATCTACATCTCCTCCCGTACAGTGCCTCATAGGGGGCCATTTTAATACTGGAATGGTAGCTATTATTGTAGGCGAATTCTATAAGTGCCAGATGATCATCCCAGTTCCCCTTGAAATCTAGAACACATGCTCATAGCATATCTTCAAGTGTCTGAATGATACGTTCAGCCTGTCCATCAGTCTGCGGATGAAATGTCGTGCAGAATTCACTTGTGTGCCTAAACCCTTTTGAAAAGACCTCCAAAAGTTAGCCGTAAATTGAGCTCCTCGGTCTGATATAATAGACACCAGCATACCATGAAGCCTAACAATCTCCTTGATATACAGCTTTGCATAATCTTCAGCTGTGTAAGTTGTCTTAACTGGCAAAAAATGGGCACATTTTGTAAGTCGATCAACTATCACCCAGATGGAGTCAAACTTATGATAAGAGCGAGGTAACCCAACAATGAAGTCCATATTAATCACCTCCCATTTCCAGGTCAGAATTTCTATATTCTGAATCAATCCACCAGGTTTCTGATGCTCAATTTTTACTTGTTGACAATTAGGGCACTGGGCTAGAAATTCTGCAATAGACTTCTTCATGTTATCCCACCAATACTACTCTTTAATGTCATGATACATCTTTGTCGAGCCGGGATGGATGGAATATCGGGACTGATGAATCTCAATCATAATCTTCTCTCGTAACCCTACCACATTAGGCACACATAATCGACCCTGGTATCTTAGTGTCCCATCTCCTCCGATTTCGAAAGTCAAAATTTCACACTGCTGAATGCTCTCTCTCAATCGTACTAAGGTAGGATCTCTCTCTCAATCGTACTAAGGTAGGATCTTCATATTGCCGTGCTTTTACCTCGGTTACCAAAGATGATTCTGATGTATTCTGTACAGTAACACCTCTGTCATCAGAGTCTAACAATCTGATTCTCATATTGGCAAGATGATGAAGCTATTTAGTCAACCCATGTCTACTTGCCTCAATGTGTACTAGGCTTTCCATTGACTTACAATTGAGAGCGTCTGCCACAACATTGGCTTTATGGGGATGGTACAATATCTCGACATCGTAATCTTTCAGTAATTCAAGCCAATGCTTCTGTCTCAAATTCAACTCCTTCTGCTTGAAAATGTATTGTAAACTCTTGTGATCTGTGTAGATGTCAACATGGACACCATATAAGTAGTGCCGCCATATCTTCAAAGCATATATCACTGCAGCCAATTCCAAATCATGAGTCGGGTAATAATTTTCATGCTTCTTTAATTGTCTTGATGCATAAGCAATAACCTTCCCACGTTGCATCAATACGCACCCCAAACCTACACTTGAAGCATCACAATATACCACATACCCTTTTGTTCCTTCTGGGAGAGTAAGCACTGGCGTAGAGGTCAACCGATTCTTTAGGTCCTGGAAACTATGTTCACAAGCGTCGGACTATTGGAACTTGGTAACTTTCCGTGTCAACTTAGTCAATGGTGCTGATATAGAGGAAAACCCACTACAAACCTCCTATAATATTCTGCTAGCCCTGAAAACTGCGGACTTCTGACGGGGTTGTAGGTCTTGGCCAATTTTTCACTGCATAGATCTTTTGAATGTCAACACTAATACCCTCGTCAGATATCACATGGCCAAGGAATGCTACTAGGTTTAGCCAGAATTCGCATTTGGATAGCTTAGCATACAACTTATGATCCCGAAGGATCTGTAATACTATCCGCAAGTGGCTCGTATGTTCTATCTCTGAACGAGAATACACCAGAATGTCATCAATGAATACAATCACGAACACATCGAGATAGGGCCTAAATACACTATTCATGAGATCCATAAAAGCTGCTGGGGCATTTGTTAGCCCGAACGACATTACCAAGAACTCGAAATGCCCATATCTTGTCCGGAAGGCTATCTTTGGAATATCCTTCTCCTTAACCCTCACCTGATAATACCCTGAACGTAAGTCAATCTTTGAGAAATACTTGGCACCCTGGAGTTGGCCAAATAGGTCGTCAATCCTTGGAAGTGGATATTTGTTCTTTATAGTAAACTTATTCAATTGTCGATAATCGATACACATCCTTAATGACCCATCCTTTTTCCGCACGTACAGGACTAACGCACCCCAAGGTGAAGTGCTAGGCCTAATGAAGCCCTTATCCAGCAAGTCCTTCAATTGCCCCTTCAACTCTCGCAACTCGGCCGGAGCCATCCTGTATGGAGGAATAGAGATCGGTTGAGTGTTGGGAAACACATCAATGCTAAATTCAATCTCCCTTTCAGGAGGAAGACTTGGGAGTTCATCTGGGAAAACATCTGGAAATTCATTGACCACGGGGAATGATTGTAAAGTGGGCGGCTTCACCTCCGAATCCCTAACGTGAACGAGATGAATGTAACCTTTTGAGATCATCTTCCTTGCCTTAATATAGGAAATAAACCTACCTTTCGGCATAGCAATGTTCCCCTTCCATTCGATGACGGGTTCACTAGGAAACTGAACCTAAATACCTTCGTACAACAATCAATATTTGCGTAGCATGAGGCCAACCAGTCTATTCCCATTATCACATCGAAATCAACCATTTCTAACTCAAATAAATTTTCCGAGGTTTGACGACTATAAATCATCACTATGCAACCTCTATATACCCTTCTAGCTATCACAGATTCTCCTATCGGAGTCGATACCGCAAATGGTTTACTTATTAATTCAGGTTTGACGCCAAACTTATTAGCCACAAAGGGTGTAACATATGATAATGTAGATCCCGGATGAATCAACGCATATACATCATAAGAAAACACCAACAACATACCTGTAACAACATCCAGAGATGACTCGAGATCTTGTCGACTTACTAGAGCATATGTTCAATTTTGAGTACCACTCGAACTCGGCACTGCACCTCTACCTAGAGCATATGTTCAATTTTGAGTACCACTCGAACTCCGCACTGCACCTCTACCTCTACCACGACCTGTCGACTGCTGAAAACCCCGTACTGGAGGTCGAATTGATGAGGAAGAACCAAACATAGATCTAGTCAGCTGAGCCATACCTCCACCTCCTTTGTCAGGACAATCCCGCATCATATGGCCAGGCTGTCCACAAGAATAGCATACATCGAAACCTCGACGGCACAGTCCACGGTGGGCTTTGTCGCACTGATTACAATGAGGTGTTGGGGGTCTCATCTGACTAGTATCCCTATGATAATGTGAGCCCGATGCCTGTGAACTTTGACCTGAACCAGAATAGGTAAATTGATCATACAAGGCCTCTGGAATTGTGGAGGAGCACTAGCTATAGATGGTGCCAATCTCCTCGAAGACTGGGGCCTGATACTACCTCTGAAGTTGCTAGAATACTCTACAAATATCGCCCTCTTATTCTGGCCCCTATCCTGCTCCCTGTCTGCCCTTTGCTGGTGCTTACGATCCTCTAGTGTCTGGGCATAAGCCTGAATACGGGAAATGTCCATGCCCTCTACCAAGGAGGCTGTCATGTACTCATTCATCAGATGTGGTCCCAACTCGTTCACAAATAGGTGCACCCTATCGCTCATCTCGGCAACCATATGGGGAGCATACCTTGCTAAAGAATCAAATTGCACACTATACTCTCGCACACGCATATTACCCTGTCGAAGGTTCAAGAATTTATCAGCTCTAGCTCGTCGTATCTCAGCTGGCAAGTAGTAACGAAGAAAGGCCTTAGAAAATTATTTTTGCACAGGTGGAGGAGCGTTCAGACCCCTGGATCTCTCCCACCTATCATACCAGAAAGCTGCTAAATCCCGTAACCGATAAGAAGCCAACTCTATGGAGGCTGTCGTGCACTCATTTATCAGATGTGGTCCCAACCCGTTCACAAACAGGTGCACCCTATCGCTTATCTCGGCTACCATATGGGGAGCATACCTTGCTAAAGAATCAAATTGCATACTAAACTCTCGCATACTCATATTACCCTGTCGAAGGTTCAAGAATTTATCAGCTCTAGCTCGTCGTATCTCAACTGGCAAGTAGTAACGAAGAAAGGCCTTAGAAAATTCTTTTCACATAGGTGGAGGAGCGTTCGGACCCCTGGATCTCTCCCAACTATCATACCAAAAAACTGCTAAATCCCGTAACCAATAAGAAGCCAACTCTACTGCCTCCTATCACTAGCATGCATAACCCGCAGTGTACGATGAATCTGATCAATAAAAGTCTGCGTGTCCTCCTTGGGGTCTGATCCAGTAAACACTGGAGGGTCTATATTAATAAAATCACGAACTCTCGCACTAACCGGTTTATCAGCAGCACCAGTATTCTGCCTCTGAGCCTGAGCAGCTACCAAGCTAGTCAAATACTGTACTGCACTCTGCATATCCTGGTCTATAGTGCTAGACGGAGGAACTAGAGGTGCTGGGTGCCTCCTAATATCCTCTGGAAGAGGAGTAGATGAGGTATGAGATGGCACCTCACTCTGAGGCTCTCTTTGGCCTACTCTGGCTGGAGGCACCTGACCGGTACCCTCTCCCGTAGCTGTATCAAGCCGTCTACTCGCTTGCTTCCTAGTCGAAGGCATCGCTAAAAGAAAACATGGTGAATATTAGAGACGAACACCTATGACTCAACGCAACGCATGATCTAGATTCAGGAAGAAGGCAACAACCCTAAATGTCATATAGCCTCCTGACTATATATGTGGCGCGCTACACATCCATAATTAAGACTCTACTAGACACGGCTCATAGACAACCCCTAGGACAGACTTGCTATGATACCATGTTTTTCACGACCCAAACAGGAGGGCCATGACGGGCACCCGGGCCTTACTTGCCGCGTACCAACGTACATTTTATCTAACCTTTCTTATTACCTATATGGGCCGACGAGATCAGTATAAATGGCAGACAATAATCCTAATTAACCAAAAATGCCAGATAATGACATAAACATATATAACATGGCTGACAAGGCTGTCATGAAAAACTATACAACAAAAAAAAAAATTTACCGACAAGGCAATCCAAACTATACATGAGTCGACACCTGTCTATGAGCCTCAAAAAGAACATAAGTGCTGCAATGCATACCAAGACCACGACAAGTCCAGAGAAGGGATCTCGCCAATAAACGCTGAACTGCAGCCTACTCTGGTGGGGGAGCTTCGTCTACTTGTCTATCAGGACCTGCAGCACGACATGCAGTGTCCATAAATAAAAGGACGTCAGTACGAATAAAGTATTGAGTATGTAAGACAGGAAAGCATAATGTAACAATAATATGTATAAGGGCAGAGAATATACACCCTGTAACATCTGAGCGCCTCTGAGGGCGACTAATCATGAAATGCCTGATGTGTACACACACACACACACACACAGATATATATATATATATATATATATCCCTTTTTAAAAAATACCATCATCATCATATCATGCCTCGGCCATCATAAGGCTCGGTAACATCATACCCAACTGATCAGTGGTTGCACAATAGGTGCCTGCCCGGCCGACTATAGCGCGACACAGTAAAGTAAAATAGCTGCACTATACCGCAGCTTAGTAGAGTAAGACATATACATATATATAGTTGCACAATAGGTGACTGCACGACCGACTATAGCACAGCACGGTAAAATAGATATTGCATGCTGGACTCACTGGAATCACATTCTGAACCTTTTGAAGTGACGTAAGGTCAAAGAAATAACATCAACATCAATCCTCCCATAAGAGGGGAAATAATATAAGTACTACTAGTCCCTAAGAGTAGAGCATCTTTGGGGGCTTGTTTAATGCATATGTATAATCAGAGTCGTGCAAAAGAAGGAAAGGGACAGTCTCACATACGTTATATATGCTGGCCAACTTCAATTTATGAAAAAGGTTATGATTCCTCAGTCTACGATGAAACAGACAACACCTCCCCTATTTTATAAGATTTCCCATAAGTCATAACAGCCAACAACCATAACATCAACTAAAACTACAGCTATATCAATCAAGCAATCAAAGAGCGGCTAGCTCCCGAGGCTTATCCAATGGTGTACTCGACATCCGATCCCCTTTTAACAATAATCAAGCGCTACACGAGCTTTCGCACCACCACAAATTTCCATATCATAAGGAAAGAGCCCATAACCTATTTATATAATTACTATGACTTGAACTCCTTCCGTGCATTTCCCAACAATAGCATGCCTTGAAAATTAAACTTACCTTAATTGGATGGATGAAACTATGGAGAGTTGTACTTAGAAGAGAGCTTCGTGCCCTTCAGCACTCTGGAACATAAAACGGTCAAGATGGAGTTCTTCATCTAATGGTTGGAGTGAATTGTGTCTCTGACGATTTCCTCCTTTCCCCAATAATACAGTGTCTTAACATTCTGTCTTAAACACTTTCTTTTATAGAGGCTAAGGTTGGTGGAATATCTACCATGGCCGACTATTGCCAAAATCCCTTTTTTAGTGTATAAGGGCTCACGGTAATTGGACATTTATATTGAAAGGATTTGTCCTCCACTAATCTTCAATTTTAGCAACGCATTTTCACCTGCCACGTGGTATTAGAAAGTCTCTCCAGTACATTACTTTATCTACTTGATAAAGATAAAATACTTATTCCAATGAGCACACGTGGCTAATATTATTTACAAACTTATCTAACCTTTACAAAAAGGTTATCAAATTTACAGGGTCTCGGTTCTACCCTCGGTCTGAAGTTGGTGTCAATAATACCATAAAAATGACCTCGATTTTGGGCTTGGTATTGGCCTCGGTTTTAGCCTCAATTTTGGACCTCGATATTGGCCTCGATTTGGACCTCGATATTGGTCTCGGAATCGACCTCGATTCCATCCTCGGTCTGAACCTCGAAATCGACCTCGATTGGACCCTCAATTTGAGACCTCGGAAGGATCCTCGTTATTAAGCTTCGAGAGGACCCTCAGTTTTAACCTCGAAGGCACCATCGGTTTTGACTTCGATTTAGTACTCAGTTTTGATTTTGATTTCTCCCACAGATTTGACTTTGATTTCACCCTCGGTTTTGGATCCTCAAGTGGACCCTCGGTGACCCTCAGTTTTGACCCTCGGTTTGGACCCTCGGTTTTGACCTCGATTTTTTTTCTTTTTTTGGTCTAGGCTCATTATTTCTCAAAAGTGCGGAATATTACACCAGTATTCCTAGTTCAGCTCGAAGTTAGGGTACAAACATCTGAAGAGGAGCAGCTCAGCTCTAGAGGTACAAGAAGTATCATCCTCCTACTTTCAACGACCAAGCTACAGAGGACGCAGAGGGATTTCTAGAGAAGTACCACCGTATTTTCCACACCATGGGTATAGTGGAGACTAGAGGGGTGTCTTTCACTACTTTCTAGCTATCGAGACCAACAACTAGTAGTGGCGGGATTATGAGGAGGGTAGCCCTATCGAGGTAGCTTCAGTCATACGAGCTCAGTTTTCAGAGATGTTCCTGAGAGAAATTGTCCCCCAGAGCCTTCGGGATGCATGGCGCATGGAGTTTGAGCAGTTGTACCAGGGTGCTATGACCGTATCAAAGTATGCTGTCAGGTTCAGCGAGTTGTCCGGACATGCACCTACCTTAGTCTCCAAAGTCAAAGAGCGAGTCCATCGATTTATCGAGGGGCTCAAAGTATTAGATTCAGCAGGGATCGAGAGTCAGAGACTGATACTCCATATCAGCAGGTGGTTGAGATATCTTGGAGAATGAATGGTATGCAGGGCCGGGAGAGAGAGGCCATGGAGGCCAAAAGGCCTCGAGATTCTGGCACATACAGTGGTGCCCATGCCCTAGTTGCAGCCCGTCATGGTAGAGGCTATGTGAACCGTCCAGTTCATTCAGCACTCAAGTGGTATTCTGGCTACTCCTAGGTCTTAGGTTGCCCATTATGCACTGCCACTTTCTAGTCTATCTCCTGCAAGGGGTGCTTTCAGTGGTCAGTCTAGCCGACCAGGTCCAAACCAGTTTTAGCAGCCCTATCCTTTGAGAGCTTATTTTGAGTGTGGTGTTACTCATCATATGGTGAGGGACTGTCCTAGACTCAGGAGGGGTGCACCTCCGCAGGCCACTCAAGCTCCACGTATTCCACAGGGTCCCCATACTTCTCTGGTTGTGGTTACCTGCACCAGTTGCCCCTCTACCTACTCAGCTAGCTAGGGATGGAGGTCAGGAGGGTAGGGGTCTCCCTAGAGGGGGAGGCAAGGCCAGATGTTATGCTCTTCCGACTATGACAGAGGCAGTTGCATTAGACTCAGTTATCACAAGTATTGTTCTTGTTTGTCATAGAGATGCATCAGTCTTATTTGATCTAGGTTTCACTTATTCATATGTATCATCTTACTTTGCTCCGTATATATCCCGTGATTCTTTGAGTTTGCCTGTCTATGTGTCCACGCCTGTGGGAGATTCCATTGTTGTTGACTGTGTGTATCGGTCGTGTTTAGTTGTTCTTGGTGGTTTTGAGACTAAAGTTGGTCTATTGTTTCTCAATGGTAGATTTTGATGTTATTTTGCGCATGGACTTGTTGTCGCCCTATCACGCTATTCTTGATTGTCATGCCAAAACGGTGACATTGGCTATGCCAAGTTTGCCGCAGTTGGAGTGGAAGGGTACTTTGGAATATGTTCCTAGCAGGTTAGTGTCCTTCCTTGAGGCACAACAGATGGTAAGGAAGGGGTGTGATGCATATCTAGCCTTTGTGAGGGATGTCAGTGTTGATACTCCTATCGGTGAGTCAGTTTCGGAAGTGAGAGGCTATCCAGATGTATTTCCGGTGGATCTTCTAGGCATGCCGCCCAATAAGGATATCGACTTTGGTACTGACTTGTCGCCGGGCACTCAGCCCATTCCTATTCCACCATATCTTATGGCCCTAGCAGAGTTGAAAAAGTTAAAGGAGCAGCTGCAAGAGTTGCTTGAAAAAGGTTTCATTTGGCTGGGGTGCTTCGATCTTGTTTGTAAAGAAGAAGGATGGTTCCATGCGCATGTGTATTAATTATTGGCAGTTGAACAAGGTTAGAGTGAAGAACAAGTATCCAATGCCACACATTGATGACCTATTTGATCAGTACAGAGTGCCAGAGTGTTCTCAAAGATTGATTTGCGGTCGGGCTATCATCAGTTGAAGATTCGGGATCCGGATATTTTGAAGACTGCCTTAGGACTCGAAATGGTCACTAAGAGTTTCTTGTGATGCTATTTGGGTTGATCAACGCCCCAGCAGCATTCATGCACTTGATGAACAATGTATTCCAGCCCTATCTTGACTCATTCGTCATTATGTTTATTAACCACATCTTGGTTTAGTCTTGGAGGAGGGAGGATCATGAGCACCATTTGAGGATTGTGCTCCAGACTTTGAGAGAAAAGAAGTTGTATGCAAAATTTTGAAAATGTGAATTCTCGCATGATTCGGTGGCGTTTTCGGGGCATGTAGTGTCGAGTGATGGGATCTAGGTAGATCCGAAGATGATTGAAGCAGTGCAGAGTTGGCCCAGACCATCTTCAGCCACTGAGATCCGGAGTTTTCTTGGTTTGATAGGGTATTACCATCATTTTGTATAGGGTTTCTCTTCCATTGCTGCTCCAATGACCAGATTGACCCAGAAGGGTGCTCCGTTCAGATGGATCGAGGAGTGTGAGGAGAGATTTCAAAAGCTCAAGACTATTTTGACTGTAGCCCCAGTATTGGTGTTACCTACGGGTTCGGGGTCTTACACTGGTACTGTGATGCGTCATGTGTTGGCCTCAGCGCGGTATTGATGCAAGATGGTAGGGTGATTCCCTATGCGTCTAGACAGCTGAAGGTGCATGAGAAGAATTATCCTATCCACAACTTAGAATTAGCAGCAACTGTTCATGCCTTGAAGATTTGGCGACACTATTTGTACGGTGTCCCTTGTGAGGTCTATACCGAGAACTGGAGTCTTCAGCATCTGTTCAAACAGAAGGATCTTAAGTTGCAGCAGCGAAGATGGTTAGAGATGCTTAAGGACTATGATATCACCATTCTATATCATCTTGGGAAGGTCGATGTGGCGGCCGATACCTTCAATCAACAGGCGAAGAGCTTGGGCAGTTTAGCATATCTATCGGCAACGGAGAGGCCATTACCATTGGATGTTCAGAACTTGGCTAACCAGTTTGTTGGATTGGATGTTTTGAAGCCAATTTATGGTTTCCCGGTCTTCTCTATATGATGGTATCAGAGAGCGTTAGTATGACGACCCCCATTTGCTTGTCCTAAAGGACACGGTTTAGCACGATGATGCCAAGGAGGTTACTACTAGGGATGATAGTGTGTTGCGGATGCAGGTCCGACTATGTGTGGCCAATGTGGATGGTTTGCGTGAGTTGATTCTTCAAGAGGCCCACAATTCGCGGTACTCCATTCATCTGGGTGCCGCTAAGATGTATCAGGACTTGAGGCAGCACTATTGGTGGGGGAGGATGAAGAAAAGCATAGTGGAGTATGTAGCTCGGTGCCTAAATTGTCAGCAGGTGAAGTATGAGCATCAGCGGCCGGGTTGGTTTCTTTAGAGGCTTGAGATTCCCGAGTGGAAATGGGAGCGAGTCACCATGGATTTTGTTGTTGGGCTCCCACGGACTCAGAAGAAGTTTGACCAAGTCGGCTCATTTCATTCCATTGGTGACTACTTATTCTTCAGCGCAGCTGGCGCAGGTCTATATTCGCGAGATTGTCCGACTTCATGGCGTGCCGGTATCCATCATCTCTGATCAGGGTACGCAATTTACATCGTGATTCTGAAAGGTTGTACAGCGTGAGTTAGGCATATGTGTTGAGTTGAGTACAACATTCCACCCTCAGATGGACGGACAGTCTGAGGCCTTGTATGGGAGGCTGTGTCGGTTTTCAGTAGGTTGGTTTGAGCCGGGTGAGGCTAGGATATTGGGTACTGACTTGGTTCAGGATGCCTTGGAAAAGGTCAAATTGATTCAAGATCAGCTTCGTATAGCCCAATTTAGACAGAAGATTTATGCGAATCAGAAGGTTTGTGATGTTGTATTCATGGTTGGAGAATGGATCTTGCTCCGGGTTTCGCCCATGAAGGGTGTTATGACGTTCGGGAAGAAGGGCAACTTGAGCCCTAGTTATATCGGTCCTTTTGAGATTCTTGAGAGGATTAGTGAGGTGGCCTACAAGCTTGCACTGCCACCTAGTCTAGCTGCAGTTCATCCAGTATTCCATATTTCTATGCTCCAGAAGTATCACGGTGATCCATCCATATGTTAGATTTTAGCTCAGTCCAATTGGACAAGGATTTGTCTTGTGTTGAGGAGCCAGTGGGCATTTTTGACAAGCAGGTCTGAAAGTTGAGGTCGAAGAGCATTGCTTTAGTGAATGTTCAGCGGAGGGGTCAACAGGTCAAGGAGGCGACTTGGGAGACCGAGCATGATATGCGTAGCCGTTGTCCTCATCTTTTCACCACTTCAAGTATGTCTCTATACTCGTTCTAGGACGAATGTTTATTTTAAAACGGGGAGGATGTAACGACCCGACCGGCTATTTTGAGTATTTCAGCCCCAATCCCCTATTTATTGCCTCATGTATGTCACATTATGGTTATGTGACTTGCCGGGGTAGTTTGGTTTTGGTTTAGGGTAAGTTTCGGAGTGAAATGGGACACATAGTCCCTAAGTTGGAGGCTTAAGTTGAAAGAGTTGACCATAGCTTGAATTTTGTGTAGACGAATCCCGAATGGAGTTTTGATGGTTCCAATAGCTCCATATGGTATTTTTGACTTAGGAGCGTGTTTGGATGTTGATTTGGAGGTTCGTAGGTCGTTTTGGCTTGAATTAGCGAACATTAGGAAGTTGAAGGTTTGGAAAGTTGAGAAATTTGAACGAGAGTTGACTTTATTTATATCGGGGTCAGATTCTAACTCCAGAAGTTGGAATTGGTCTGTCATGTCATTTATGACTTGTGTGCAAAATTTGAGGTCAATCAGAGTTGTTTTGGTATGATTCGGTGTTAGTTTTGGAAATCGGATGTTCAAAGTTTCAATAGGTTTGAATCGGGTTGTGATTCGTTGAGTTGACGCTTTTTGATTTGATTTTTGGCCTCGAGTAGGTTCGTTATGTGTTTTGGAAAATTTTGGTATATTCGGACATGCTGTGTCTGGTGCAATCGCACCTGCGCACTTTGGGCCGCAGGTGCAGAACCACAGAAGCGGCCCTCGAACCGTAGAAGCGATGGTGAGCCTAGCCAGCTAGGACCGCAGATGCAGTCAGTGATGCGCAGAAGCGACTTGTCTTCCACAGATGCGCCTTGGGGTTGTGCAGGTGCAAGTCTTCAGAGCCTTAGTTGGAACTGCACCTGCTTTGGATTCTGCAGGTTCGGCATCTCAGGTGCGACCCTATGCCCGCAGATACGAAATAGCTGGGCAAAAAAGGGGTCTTCGAGGGTTTATTTTCATTTTCATCATTTGGACCTAGAGATCTTGGCTTTTGGCAATTTGTTGAGGGATTTTCAAGGAAATCATCGGGGTAAGGGATTCTATCCCTGATTTGACTATATTACATGAATCCATTGTTATTTTCATCCTTTAATTAGTGATTTGAGTTGAAAATTGGGGGAAAATATTGAAAACTTCTTAGACTAAATTTTGGGGATTTGAAAGACGATTTGAAGTCGGATTTGAGTAACTCTTGTATGGTTGGACTCGCTACTGAATGGGTTTTCAGATTTTGTAATTTTAATCGGGTTCATGGATACAAGTCCGGGGTTGATTTTTTGAGTTGACTTTTTGTTTCTCTTTAAAGATCGTAACTTTATTGTTCGGAATAGCTTCCTATAATTTATATTTGTGGTATGAAGTTGTTTTGGCTAGGTTCGAGCCGTTCGGAGTTGGATAATCAAGGGAAAGGCTTACTAGTGGATTGAGTTAGCGAGTTTTGAAGTAAGTGTCTTGTGTAACTTTGTGTGGGGGAATTAACCCTTAGGATTGGTGTTGTTTTGTGTTAATTGTGATATGTGAAAGCCGTTTACGCAAGGTGACGAGTGTGTACACGGGCTAAATGTGGTAATTGATTGGTATTAGCTATGTAGATTCCTTTCATGCCTTTAATTGAGTCACCATAATATGTTATGATTATCATCATTCGTCTATCTTCACATGATTTACATGTCATCATTAATACTTGTCTTAAATCTTACTTGCTAATTGTCTTTACATGTTTAGTTGAAGTTATTGATCGCTCTATTCCTTATTCATTATTTAACTGTTGAGTTCTTTACTTGAAGTTGTTACTTCTTGGACTATCTTATTCTTGACATTGGTATTGAGTTATAAAGGTTGTGATTCACATTGAAGCAAAGTTATAAAGTTATGAAACATCATTCTTGTTGAGTTATTCACTTACAGTCGTTATTGTTGAGACTCTTGTGCATATCGTGGTTGAGCCACGAGCTATTTATTTTGGAAACACTATTATTGTTGACATTCTTTGATAACTTGTGTTATTGGGCACTTGAGGTGCGGTTTGTGATACGTTCTAATAGTGATACGCATGTGGTGGTATAAGGATTGGGGTTGAAATGCATGCAGTGAGATAAGGTGAGCTTGATACTGTGTTGCTAGAAGGGGAACTACTTGAAGCCACGCGGTGTGATAAGTTGGGCTAAAACGCGGGATGCTATTTCGGGAAAATGATTTTCAAAACTAAATGCAAGGCTCCCGCGGTGATATAAAGAAAGATTGTGAATTGTTTTGTGATATGAGACTTCGAGGCGGTACACAGTAATGATTCTTTTTGATACTTTTCTATTACATCACTTGTGTTTTGGCTGCTTTGTTTTCCTTGGCATAATATTCTTGGTTTTCTTCCGTGATGCCTTATTTGCCTTAGTTTAGTATAGCTATTCTTTGTATATCTCTTCATTATCTCATTTCCACTGTTTATCATTATCACATTGCTATATTCGCGTTTAGTTTTCTTATTTATTCTAGTAGCACCTTCACCTGACCTTGCCACTAATCTACCGAGGCTAGGCTTGGCACTTACTAGCTACCATTGTGGTGTACTCACACTACGCTTCTAAATATCTTTTTGTGCAGATCCAGGTACCTCTTAATAGACCAAGCACCGATGAGTTGAGTTCGGATTCTGATACTTCAAGGTATACCTGCCGACCTCCACAGGCCTCGGAGTCACCCTCTATCTAGTTCTATTTCATTTTCCTTTTATAGATACCGTTGTATAGGGATGTTCAATATACTCTTGTAGAGCTTGTGACTTGATATCACCCGGGGGTTTGTTTCTATTGAGTTGCGGAGTTCTTTTATAATAGTTGCTAAGTAATTTGAGAGTTTTGTCATTTTCTTAGTTATATTCTACATGTATGTTAGGCTTACCTAGTCTTAGAGACTATATGCCATCACGACATTCTACCGAGGAAAATTGGGGTCGTGACACTTTACATATATTTCATACGAGTCAATATATTTTAATCATTTCATTTCAAACACCAAAAATAGTTGAATACTTCATCCGCACATAATTCAGTATACATTTAATATCATTACTGTTCATTCAGGTACAAGTTAGTCATTCTTTTATTCTTTGTAATAGTTGCGAGTATTTGCTAATTATATTTGAACCTTCCCTCATATATTTGATCAGGGAGTGTTAGTATGACGTCCCCCATTTGCTTGTCCTTAAGGACACGGTACAGCACGGCGTTGCAAAGGAGGTTTCTATCGGAGATGACGGTGTGTTGCGGATTTAGGGCCGGTTATGTGCGTGCAATGTGGATGTGTTGTGTGAGTTGATTCTTCGAGAGGCCCACAATTCCCGGTACTCCATTCATCCAGGTGCCGCTAAGATGTATTAGGATTTGAGGCAGCACTATTGGTGCGGGAGATTAAAGAAAGACATAGTGGAGTATGTAGATTGGTGTCTAAGTTGTCAACAAGTGAAGTATGAGCATCAGAGGCCAGGTGGTTTGCTTCAGAGACTTGAGATTCCCGAGTGGAAATAGGAGCATGTTACTATGGACTTCGTTGTTGGACACCCACAAAATCAGAAGAAATTTGACTCGGTATGGGTGATTGTGGATAAGTTGACCAAGTCGGCTTATTTCATTCCGGTAGTGACTACCTATTCTTCAAAGCACCTGGCTCAGATCTATATCCGCGAGATTGTCCGACTTCATGGTGTGCCGGACAGTCCAAGCGCACCATTCAGATATTGGAGGATATGCTTTGTTCCTGAGTTATGGATTTCGGGGGTTCTTGGGATCAGTTCTTGTCGCTTACCGAGTTTGCCTACAACAACAGTGACCAATCGAGTACTTAGATGGCTCCTTATGAGGCCCTATATGGGAGATGATGTCGTTCTCTAGTTGGTTGGTTTGAGTTGGGAGAGGCTAAGTTATTAGGCACAAATTTGGTTCGAGATGCCTTGAAGAAGGTCAAGTTTATCTAGGATCAGCTTCATACAACCCAATCTAGACAGAAGAGTTATGCGGATCGGAGGGTTTGTGATGTTGCATTCATGGTTAGAAAGCGAATCTTGCTCCCGGTTTCACCCATGAAGGGTGTGATGAGGTTCGATAAGAAGCGCAAGCTGAGCCTTAGGTATAGCGGACCTTTTGAGATCCTTGAGAGGATCAGTGAGGTGGCCTATAAGCTTGCATTTCCACCTAGTTTATCTGTGGTTCATCCATTGTTCCATGTTTCCATGCTTCGAAAGTATTACGATGATCTATCTCATGTATTAGACTTCAGCATAGTCCAATTGGACGAGGATTTGACTTATATTGAGGAACCGGTGGCTATCTTGGACAGATAGGTCTGGAAGTTGAGATCAAAGAACAATGCTTCATTAAAGGTTCCATGGAGGGTTCATCCGGTCGAGAAGGCGACCTAGGAGACCAAGCATGACATGCGGAGTAATTATCCTTATTTATTCATCACTTCAGGTATGTCCTTATGTACACTAGAGGACGAACGTTTGTTTTAAGAGGGGAAAAATGTGACGACTCGATCGGTCATTTTGTGTAACTGCGCCCCACCCCTCTTTATGCTTCACACATGTGTGTTTATGATTTTATGACTTGCGGGGTTGATTAATTTCATTCCAGGAAGATTTCGGGTTGATTCGGACCCTTTGACTCTTGACATAAAATCTTAAGTTAGAAATATTGACCAAACTTTGAATTTTGTGAAAACGACCTCGGAATGGTATTTTGATAGTTCTAATATCTTCGTATCGTGATTTCGGACTTGGGCGTATGCCTAGAATTGACTTTGGAATTCTATAGGTTGATTTGTGTTGTTTTGCCAAAATTTGACAATTTAAGTTGAAAAGTTTGATTGTAGGTTGACTTTTAGCTATTGAGCTTGGAATTTAATTTTTGGGATTTAGAATAGGTTCGTTATGCTATTTAGATCTTGTCTGCAAAATTTGGTATCATTTGGAGTTGAACTGATAGGATTTTGACGTCTTGTTGCAATTCTAGAAGTTGTTGAAATTTACTTTGAAACTTATGCGTTTTAGTATTCAATTCGTAGTTTTAGATGTTATCTTTGTGTTCTGATCGTGCGAGCGAGTTCGTATGATGTGTTTAGACTTGTGTGGATGTTTAGTTTTGAGCCCCAAGGGCTCAGATGAGTTTCAGACATGTTTCGGAAGGTTTTAAACTGGAAATGAATTACTGGTGCTACTGGTGCTCAGTTATCGCAATTGCGAAAGCGACAGTGGGGGATCAGATGTCGCAATTGTGACTTACCCTTCGCATTTGCGAAGTCTGTCGTCTTTTGGCTTAGTTTGCATTTGCAAACATTTGTTCGCTTTTGCGAGACAACTGCAGTTGGTACAGAGGGCCGGGAGACGGGATTTTTCAACATATTCTCTCATTTTAGAACCCAAGACTCGCTAAGAGGCGATTTGGAGAGGGGATTTTCATCTACAAACTTGGGTAGGTGATTCTAATCTACTTCTACTCATATTCCATCAATATATCTTAGATTTTAACATCAAAATCATGGGAATCAAAGTGAAAGTTTGTGGAACTTTGTCAAGCTTTTGAAAAATAAGAATTTGAGTTTTGAGAGTCGATTTGGACTCAGATTTTGAAACTAACCATATATTTGTACTCATGAGGTCATGAGTAGTCGAAATCTACCATTGGACCCGAAATTTGACTGGGCGGGCCCCGAGTTGACTTTTGTTGACTTTTTGGGAAAAGTGTAAAAATATTAGCTTTATCTATCATAATTGATTTCGATGATATTAAGTCGATTTTTGTTAGATTTGAGCCGTGTGGAGGCGAATTTTAAGGGAAAAGTTATTTCCGAGAGTTGAATTGGCCTAGTTGAGGTAAGAATCTTGCCTAACTTTGTGTGAGGGAACTACTGCTTAGGATTTGGGATTGATTGTGTCGTCTGTGCTATGTGAAAGCCGTGTATGCAAGGTGACGAGGGGGTACACGTATTATATGTGGTTTTTGACCGCTTTAGGCTACTAGACTCTTTACATGCTTTAATTGAAATGTCATATCATGTTCCAAATTCTCATAGTCAATCTATTCTTACTTATGTTAATCTATCCTTACATGACTTAAATGACTTTGTTAACACTTGTTCTACATCCTACTTGATAATTTTCTCTTATGCTTTTGTTGAACTTGTTGCCTCTTTTATTGTTACATGTTGTCTCTTTCATTGTTGATTATCATTGTTTGAAGTCATTGTACATGTCATCTCTTTCATTGTTGATTATCATTATTTGAAGTCATTGTTACAAGTCATCTCTTTCATTGCTACTATTCTTATTTGAAGTCATGTTATCTTCCATTGTGAGTTCTTTGTATTTGGTTTCATGGTTACACATAATCTTTCTCATTGTTGAGTTATTGGTGTTGAAGTTGTGAAAGCCTTATCACATTGAGGTGAAGTTGTTAATTGTTGAGATATCTTTCTTGTTGAGGATTTTACATTCATTGTTATTGTTGATATTCTTGTACACGTTGTGGTGGAGCCATGAGCTATTGTTGTGGAAACATTGGTATTGTTAATTGCTGGCAAGTTGTGATATATGGACACTTGTGGTGCGAGTTGTTATTGTGATGTGATATTGACGCACATGCTGCGGTATAAGGCTAGGGGTTAATGTGCATGCGGCGGCATAAGGTGGGACGTAAGTGTGTGTTTCTTGTAAGAGAATTACGTAAAGCCACGCAGCGTCATAAGGTGGGCTAAAGTGTATGTGGCTATTTAAGAAACACTATTTTCAAAACTATTTAAATGTAAGGCTCATGTGGCGGTATAAGAAAAGATTGTGATTGAAATTGAGAAATGTGAATACGAGGTGGTACCTCGGTTTTGATTCTTGTTATATACGAGGCGGTACCTCGGTTGTGATTCTGATTGTACACGAGGCGGTACCTTACCGTGATTCTTGTTGTTTATCTCATGTTTCAAAGAGTTATTTGGTGGGAACACTTCTTATTGTTTGATCTTTCTTGTCCTTTCAGTTGTTGTCCGTATATGAACATTGTGGTTCTTTTCAATTGTTTCGTTTATGTTATTCCTATGCTTACAACCTTTTCATTAGCCTGTGTTATTGACTTGTTTCATATTACATACTATCCACTACTTCTTGTTATTATGTTTTCATTATGTATATTATTTCCTAGTAGGTGTGTCGACCTGGCCTCGTCACTACTCTACCGACGTTAGGCTTGATACTTACTGGGTACCATTGTGGTGCATTCATACTTTTTGCACATCTTTTTTGTGCAGATCCAGGTACGTCTGCTCGAGCCAGACGTTAGTGATCGACTGTTAGCTGCTTTCCGAAGACTTCAAGGTATACCTGCTCGGCGTCCGCAGTCTTTGGAGTCACCTTCCCTTATCTTTTCTTCCTGTTGTATTTTCATTCAGACAGTGATGTAGTAGACATTCTAGTATTACTCTGTAGATTTCACGACCCAAAACAAACCCGTCGTGATGGCGCCTGTCAAAGTACTAGACAAGCCGACTATTCAGACATTTCCAACACTTTAAATCTTGAAAGATACTAAAACATTTTAAATAAAGGAAAGATCTTTTAAAACAGGATAGGAAAGCATAACTCAATACATAAATCCTTCCCAAAATCGGAGTGTCACTGAGTACATGAGCATCTACGTAATAACAAAGTCTAGTACCCTGTCTAGAAGTAAAACTGAATAAATAAACTGAAAGACAAGGGAGGAGAGTCAAGGTCTGCGAACACCAAACAACTACCTCGATGATCTCCGAAAGTCTGGCCTCTACTAATCAACAACCGCCGAAATTGGAAGCATGTGGATCTGTACACGACGTGCAGAGTGTAGCGTGAGTACAACCAACTCAATAGGTAACAGATCTAACCTTTGGACCGAAAGTAGTGACAAGTCATATTATTATAGTCCACTTTCAACATTTAACAGTACGGAAAGTAACAGAAAATATAACAGTGATATCTCAGATATTTATATTCTACAAGTGAAGGTACAGGAATTTAGACATGCTTTCAACAAGAACTTAGACATGCTTTCAGATTTCACAACAAAACTTAACACATAACAGGGCAGATCCAGCCCAGAGCAAATCCAGCCCAAATTTCATAACTGTAGCATCGCGCCCACTGTGGGCGTGCAGACTCCGGAGGGGTCGATCCAGCCCAAGCGCTATAATAAGCCACATCCTGACATTAATCAATAAAGCATGCTGCGACATGCAACCTGATCCCATGAATACCACTCACAATAGGCCCTCAGCCCCACTCAGTCAATAATCTCTCCAGTCTCTCAGGCTCACCAGAATCATGATAATCAGCCCACCATTGATGATGATATAACATGTAAAGACAACAGAGATTGAGACATAATCTGCAAGTAATAAATGTGACTGAGTACAAATTGACAGATTAAGCAATTAGTTCTACAGCAAAGAACGACCATTGTGGGTCTCAGTGGTACCATCATATGGCCTAAGCAGGTTTCTAACATGACTGACAGCTTAATAGATCTAACACCTGGAGAAAATACGGGTAACAGCAAGATTTGACAACTATTCAGTTCCATGTAATCGACCAAGCAACAATTCTTACGATGCACGCCCACATGCCCGTCACTTAGTACATGCGTCAACTCAAAACCAATCACATAACATGAAATTTGGGGTTTCACACCCTCAGAACCAAGCTTAGAAGTGTTACTTTACCTCAATCACTGCAAATCTCTATTCCAACACGCCTTTGCCTTGCAAATCGGCCTCCAAATACCTCGAATCTAGCCAAACAACTCGATACATCAACAAGAGCTAAAGAAGTCAATTTCATAAGAAAATACTAAGCTCTTAATCAAGAGTCAAAAAGTCAACTCAAAAAGCTGGCCCCTGGGCCCACGTCTCGGAATCAGGTAAAAGTCACAAAATCCGAACACTCCTCCAACCACGGGTCCAACCACACCAAAATTACTCCAATCCGATACTAAAACCTCGATCAAATCCTCAAAATTTGGCCTAAGAACTTTCCTCCATTTTTCCCCATTTTCCACCCCAAGTCACTAATTAAATGATGAAATTAAAGACATAAACATGGAATTTAACTAAAACTAAGTAAAAACCACGTACCCCAATCACCCACTTGAAAATCTCTCTAAGAATCGCCTCCCACCAAGCTCCCAAAATCAAATTTGTGTTATGAACTAAAACCCTCGTTTTTGAAATATTTAAGTCTGCCCAGGTGACCCTCCTTTGAACGCGACCCACTTCTCGCGTTCGTGTAGCACAATCAATCTGCCGCCCAAAGGCTTCTACGTGAACGCGAGGTACCGCTCGCGAACGTGATGCATTAATTACCCCAAGCTTCACGAACACGATCACCCTTTCGCGAACGCATAGAGTGTGGGGTCCTAGTCCGCTCCCCTCTTCTTCCTGAACGCGAGCAAGAGCTCGTGTTCATGATGCACCATCTACCCAGACCTTCGTGAATGCGGCTCCCACTTCGCGAACATGAATAAAAAATCTTTACCTACCTCCAGATACCCTTCGTGAACGCAAGACTCCCATCGCGAATGCAAAGAAGGAAACCAGACACCAGAAATCTACAGCTTCAGCCGTCTTCCAAGTCCAAATTCCAATCCGTTAACCATCCGAAATCCCTCCAAGGCCCCCGGACCTCAACCAATCCCACCATTAAGTTCTAAAATATCATACAAACTTAGTCGAGCCTTCAAATCGCATCAAATAATGCTAAAACCGCGAATCACACACCGATTCGAGCCTAATGAACTTTTGAACTTCTAACTTCTACATTCGGTGCCGAAACCTATCAAATCACGTCTGATTGACCTCAAAATTTGCACACAAGTCACAAATGACACCACGGACCTACTCCAACTCTCGGAACCCCAATCTGAGCCCGGTATCTACAAAGTCCACTCTCGGTCAAACTTCCAAATTTCTAACTTTCTCCATTTCAAGCCTAATTCCACTACGGACCTCCAAATCACAATCCGAACATACTTATAAGTCCAAAATCACCCTATGGAGCTAACGAAACCATCAAAACTCCCTTTCGAAGTCGTTTACACATAAGAAACATCCGGTCAACCATTGAACTTAAGCTTTCAACCTTGAGACTAAGTGTCTCAACTTATTTTGAAACCTCTCTAGACTTGAACCAACTACCCAGGCAAGTCATATAACAACTGTAAAGCATAAAATGAGTAGTAAATGGGGGAACAGGGCTACAACTCTCAAAACGACCGGCCGAGTCGTTACAATAGAGCTTATGACTCAGTTCCACCGGCTTTGGGAAAGTGTTTGTTGAGATTCTATTTCGGGAGATTTTATGAGTTTATATGACTTGTTTTAGTATTTCTGTTAATTATTTCTATGAAGCTATTATTGAATGTTGGGCTTACCAGGTCTTTGAGTCTAGGTGCCATTAAGACATCCTATGGAGGAAAATTAGGGTTATGACAGTATATTCTTTTGGTTTGTCAGTTGTAGTAGTTATGACGGCCTTGCTGGCCCAGCTTTATACAGATGTTCACTTGGAGCTACTCTTTGCTCAGTTTTATATAATGTTTCACAAATTATCCAACATCGTGGCCTTGCTGGCCAAAGTACCATATTGTATGTTCAAAGCCCCTCAATCTCAGGTTGGTACGCTCGGTCAAGTGAGGCAGCAGGTGCTCCCAGGTTTGGGGCATGACAAACTTGGTATCAGAGCATGTATGTCCTAGGGATTCTATAAGCCATGTCTAGTAGAGTCTTATTTATAGATATGTTGTGCACCACATTATAGAAACAAGAAGCTACAAGGTATTTAGGAGTATGTTACTTTTCTTTCAAATCCAAATCATGCTATAGAGAAGAGTCATAAGATTTTTAGTCAGGATTTATGTTTGCTAATGACACATAGATGCTTGCAATTAGAAAGATTACAACTAGCTAGAGGGATAATATAGCAGTAGGTAAGGGCACTAGTAGAGAGAGTTCTTGACGATGTGGCCTAGTTTGAGGCCCTATCAGATCATACATATCAGATGTGCATTTTTTCTTCTTAATACCCTAAGATGGGAATATCTAATACACCCCGTGAATAGCAGGCCATGGGAGCATCAGGAGTTAAGAGTATAAGTTTTAATAGGTAAAAGAAGCAAGGTGAAGAAGGGTACGAGGTACCTAGTTAGTGAAGATTATCAGTATTTACAATTCTTGCAAAGAAATATAAGCATTCTGAGTTACTTTCAACAATAATAGAAGTATGTACAATTGGCCACACCCATCTCAGTTATGCTCTATGTGAGCTAACGGATATAGTTTAAGAGAAGGATGGGATATCACGATCTACCTGGGGTTAGAGTAACCCAAAATGGTAGATGAATTATTAGCATTAGCTGACATTTTTGAAGGATATTACAAATGTGATAATAGTTCTACTTGTGAGACACCTAAGTGGTGCACTCTAGAATAATATAGTCAGATATGAATACTAGAATATATAGAAAATTTAGAAGATAGGCATTGGAATTCTAGAAGGGATTAATATTTACCATAGTATGACTCCCGTCCCTAGTAAAGAGAGAATGTTAGGCGACCAGAAGATCCAATGAGATGGAGTAGGGGGAGCTAAAAGCGAAAGAATGTTTTGTTGAAGTTTTTAGAGCTAAAAGCGAAAGAATATTTTGTCGAAGTTTTTAGAATAAAGTAATAGACAGAAAAATTAGCAAGAGAATAAGAAAAGATAAATAAAGAATTATGAGTAAGATGTGATAAATGAGTGATAACTATAAACCAAAATATGACAGGATGACAAAGTCTATAGTCAAGTGAAGAAAAAGACAAGAGGAGACAGGCGTTGAGACTATAAAAGAGTATAAGCCATAAAGTCATATCCTCATTTCGAGAAATGAGTTGGTGACTCCAACATGATTACTTGAAAGTTATGTTAGACCCCTCGAAGTAATAGAATTAGGTATTGGCTAGTAAACAAGATAAACTGAACATAAATTAGGGAATGGAGGATTTGATAATAGTCGACATTGTGAGAATTTCAAAAATTGCATTCCGGCAATAATAGAATGGACAACAGAAGAATAACCTTTAAAGGTCATTCAGGAAGACGCTTCCCTTTAGCAAGCATTGTGAGCAAACTTAAGCTTAAAGTACTACGTATGCCAGTTAAACTAGGCGTCACCCTCGTGCGTAAGAAATTCAGTTATCCCTGGTATAGAAAGGTTACCGCAAGGCGAGTAGGGTCATTGAAGATGTGAAAAGACACCGAAGATGAAGAGGTAAAATATCTACAAGTAAAACTTCAGAGCATTAAATGTTAGTACTTCCCTAAAGGGGGGAAGATGGTGTGATATGGTATTAAGTCGGAGTTAAGTCAAAATGACCCGGCCGGTCAGTTTGTGTATTGTAGTACTGTTCCCCTATTTAATGCCCATTCTATGTTCATTTGTGGTTATGTGACATGCCGGGGTGGTTGGTTTGGTTTTGGTGAGGTTTGGGAGTGAATTGGGACACTTGGTCCCAAGGTTGGAAGCTTAAGTTGTAAGAGTTGGTCAGAGTTTGACCTTTTTGAAGTAGACATCGGAATGGATTTTGATGGTTCCAATAGCTTCGTATGTCTGGATTTGGATTTGGAGGTCTGTAGGTTGGTTTGGTTCTTTTTGATGAAACTTGAAAAGTTGAAGGTTTAGAAGGTTGATATGTTTGACCAGGAGTTTACTTTGTTGATATCGGTGTCGAATTTTGGTTCCAGGATTTGGAATAGTTCCGTTGTGTCATTTGGGACTTGCATGCAAAATATGAGGTCATTCGGAGTTGATTTGATATGGTTCGGCACGAGTTTTAGAGTTGGAAGTTCATTAGTTTCCTTAGGCTTGAATTGAGGTACGATTCGTGGTTTCAATGTTGTTTTATATGATTTGAGGCCTCAAGTAGGTTCGTGTTGTATTTTAGAACTTGTTGGTATGTTTGAATGGGGTCCCGGGGTCCTCGGGTGTGATTCTGATTGAATTCGGACCAATTTTTGGACTTGTGGCATTTGTTGAAGAAATTCTGGACTTCAGGTGTTTTCGCACCTGTGGTGGGATTTGCCGCAGATGCGGCTAGGGGAGAGCAGGTGCGAGCGTGATCCTGTCAAAGGAATTTTGCAGATGCGGACTATGGATCGCAGATGCGGCTATATGTGCGCAGGTGCGGAAGTTGAGTTGGCAGGGGAGTCCGTAGAAGCGGGTGAAGGAGCACAGATGCGCTTGCACAGGTGCGAGGACTTATCCGCAGAAGCGGATGGTCGAGGATTAATAAGTTTCCTCATCTACGATGGAATCTTCACAGATGAGGCGTCGGGGGTACGACTATTTTGACCACAGATGCGGTTTTGCTAGACATACTACATATGGCAAAGGGTTTGGTCTTTTTCTCATTTTTAGAATTGTAGAGCTCGGTCTTGGGCGAATTTTGGAGTACTTTTCGTCACAATTGAAGAGGTAAGTGATCCTTACTCACTTTTGGTGTTAGATATTAATTACCCATAGATTAGTACACCTAATTTTCATGAATTAAAGATGGGATTTGGGAGTTTTTGGACTATGTTATTGGAAAGTGAGATTTGATTATTTGCGGGTTGATTTATAGTTGGAATTGGATGAAATTGATATGGTTGGACTCGTATTTGAATGAGTATTCGGAATTTGTGAGTTTGGTCGGGTTTTGGGGATTGACTTTTTGGGTTAACTTTTTGATTTGAGTTAAGGATCTTAGATTTATCTTTTGGAATCATTTCCTATGGCTTGTATTGATGAAATTAAGTTATTTTGGCAAGGCCGTCCGGAGGTTGATACACGCGGGAAGGGCTTGTTAGAGGATTGATTTGGCTTGCTTGAGGTAAGTATCTTACCTAAACTTGGCTGAGGCATTAGTTGTCAGAGTTATTTGTGATAGCCACGTGCTATGTATGGCACACATGTGTGGCGTTGAGCCCATATGCGTGCACATGAGTACTATTCATGCTCGGGATAGTGCTTAGGCTACGATATGCATTGATTTAATTGCTAAGCTTCATGTTGTGATGTTTCTCCTATTTGTACCCCTTCTACGAGCTATTTGTACCACATTTGAGGTTACGTTAATGTTATTCTCCTGATTGAACCTGATAAACTACTAATTCGTGATGAAATTATCTGATTGAGCTGTGATAGCACACATTGCACATGCCTACACCATAACATGTCATTTATACCAGTCCAGGAGTATGAAACTTGATATTCATTGAACATGTACATGTATCTAGTGTAGCTTGTGACCACAATGAGTGGATGGTGATGTTGAGCCTGTGACCACGTCAGACGAATTGTGATTATTGGCACGTGAGTTGTCCGTGCGGATCCAGATATTGGTATTATTGGCACGTGAGTTATACGTTCAATATGTGAGTTATCCGTGCAGTGCGTGAGTTGTCATTGCGGTTGATGTTATTAGCATAAGAGTTGTCCGTACAGCGTGTAGATATGGATCCATCCCCCTAAGATCACCCTTGTGTACACGTGAATTTGAGGAAAAATAATCAACGGTTTGGTACGATTGTGGAAAGTCTGAGGAAAATCTTGCCACTGTTGTTGGTTATTGCATTTCATCTTTACTTGCAATTTCCATGGTTATATTTACCTGATTTACTCGCATATCATCTTTATATGCTGGATCATTGACTGAGCAGAGTACTTGACTAATTGTGTGCACAAAGATGGTTCTTTATGTGCTCTATCACTTGATCACAATATTGTTCTGTACTTGTTGCATTTATGAATTGTAGAAGAGTATAATTTATAATTCTTGCTTCTTTTACCTTGCCGAGGTTAGTTATTATACTTGTTGAGTACATGGGGTCGGGTGTACTCATATTATACTCTACACTTGATTGTGCAAATCCAGGTGTTGGACCGAGCTGCCGGTAGCGAGTTTGCTTGCTGAGTTGTCCGAGAGACGAGGTAGAGCTGCATATTGATCGCAGTCTTGGCGTCTCTTTTCATCTGCACTGTTGTTTTTACTTCAGACAGTATTGTATTTAGATTATCAGACTTGTATTTCCATTTTAGAGTTCATGAATCTGTATTTACCAGTTCTAGGGGATTTTATAATGTATCAGCGTTATTGTGTTATATTTGAAGGCTTCAGACTTGTATCATTTTGTTAAATTCTGTTATTTTGTGTTTTCTTGTTATGTTCGGCTTGCCTAGCAAGTGCGATGGTGCCATCATGCCCAAATGGTGGGTTTTGGGTCGTGACATAAGTGGTTCAGGTAAATATAGAATGGTAAAAGAAGTATGCGGTAAAAAGGCAAAAGGAATGAGATTGCATTTATTCAGATCTTATAGATATGTCACAACTCCAGAACGTTATGCAAGCACGATGCTAGGAAGAGGCAGTAAAGGTTCCCGGTCGGGATGTTAATTGATAAATAAGTGCAAATGGACACTTGATACATAAGGAGCCAATGCGAGAGATAAGTTAAAACAAAAGACATAACCAAGAGAGGTTACACAGAATATAGATATGAGAATGGATCAACGAGTTGTTAGTAGTTGATTCAGGAAGAGCCTGATTTTGGCTAGATAAGAGGTCACAGATAAATTAGTAGATCATACAAGATAAACATTGTGAACCCCAGCATAGAGAATTCAGTCTCGCGGATAAGAGATCGTAATCCTTGAGAAATATTCAGATAGGAGTTGGGGTAGCTAAAGGTACCGTATAAGTGTTACGGATATAGAAGATAGTTCTATTGGGGAGACAATCAAAATGAGTTCAAAAGTAACCCTACGAGCACAAGGGCACGGAGGCAAGTAACTAAGGACAATTATAGGCGAGTAAGAACATCAAAAATTCCATCAGGTATATGATGTAATAAGCTCGTAGATTACAAGAGTCAAAGGGTCTTCCCTAGGTACTATAACGAAAGACTAGCGGAGGATAAGGAGCTTTGACCTAAGCATAACAACCTGAATTCGATGTTATAGAAGAAATGATCTTGTAACAACAGTCTCATTATAAAATTGTATGCACTTCATAAGTAAGTGGCACCTATCCTGACTAATGAACGGGAAGTAAAATCAAAAGTAATATTCGAGATCATATGAGTTAAACGAAATTCCAATATGCGTGGGCACTAAGATAAGTCAAGTATTCATGCAACAAGTGGTAGAACAACTAGGAAAAGTAATTACTTATGTTTAAAGACTGGGAGAAGGCACGAAGGAATTATTCAATCTATGACCCAGAGTTAGTTACGTTATGAACGCACTTAATATTTCGGAGTATTATCCATGCAACATATATATTGACATTCTTACAGCTATAGGAGACTTTCGTATATCATTAAGAAGAAGAATTGAGTCCATGTCATAGATAAAGGCTTGAATTGTTAGAAGATTATAACATGGATGTTCCATGGAGTCTACGAAAGTTTAATGTAATAACTAATATCTTGAGCCGTAGATTGGAAGACAACTTAAGCCTACTTAAAGGCTGTAAAGGCTGAGAGAGAAGAGAAAGCTCGAGAATTAGATCAGCTAAGTAAATTAGGAATCCAAGTATTAGACCTAGATGGTTATAGAAATCATGACTCAGAACATTGCATAATCACTCTTAATAGCATAAGTACAAGAGAGATAGTACAGTGGCCATATTCTTTTACAACTCTACGATAAAGTTAGTTAGAAGAGTACCATCCTTAGAGATAACAAAAGATGGAGTGGAGATGACAAGATAAAAATGTGACCCCACTATTGTAGGACTCCAAGACATTACTAGGGAGAGGGAGCATCATTTTTATCATTCAAGTAAAGAAAACAAATAATAACAGCGTCATAATCTAGAATACTGCAGAAATAAGAAGACATGATCTGAGACGAGCGACATCATGTGGTTGGTAGTTAAAACATGATCACGGACTATAAAGTGAAGCATGGATCAACGACTCTCCAGATCGAGTGTTCGGTCCAAAAGTGTCCGTTAGGACAAGCTATGCTAAAAATAGAAATGTGCGAGCTTTTACAGGGTACGACAATTTAAAAGATCAAGAATGTGAGTGAGCTAAGATGACAAGTCAAGTATAGATTTTTATGAGATGGGGATAAGTCACTCACTCCTCAAGCGGAGCAGAATTTTATATATATATATATATACAAACAAAATGCGACCAAAGGTTTGAATAGCAATGCTACAAGTATCAAGCTGATAATTAAGCTTAAGAAAAGTAAAGCGAGAACTTTGAGAGCCAAGGTGAGGATTGTATTTGGTTCTAAGAGCATCAGAATAAAAATTATACGATGGCCAAGGTCGTAGAATAAGAATTGCTAAAGTATGATCGAATGAAAAGTCATAGATGATTAGGTATTCCTAAATATGTCGCCTACGAAAGGCGTCATGGGATCCGGTAAGAAGGGAAAGCATAGTCTGAGATATATGGGGCCTTACAAAGTCATTTGATGGATAGGCAAAGTAGCTTATGAGCTTGAATTGCCTCCAGAGTTAGAGTCAGTTCATTATTTATGCTATAGAAGTGCATTAGAGACCCTTCTTGGATTGTCCCAGTAGATGATGTTCGGTTTACAGAGGATCTACCCTATGAGAAAGTTCAAGTGGCTATCTAAGATCGACAAATCTTTAGGTTGAGGACCAAAAAGGTAGACTTCTTGGAGGTATTACGAAAAAATAAAACCGTTGAAGAAATGACGTGGGAGGCTGCAGAGGAGATGAAATCTGAATACCCCCACCTATTTCGAATTGGAGATATAGCTCGAGATGGGATATTACAGCACATGCGGGTTCAAACTAGTAGGTCGTGAGGTGAGCTCTTATTTTTGACTTGTAGTACTTATGATTGACGGCCGTGTGAGGTCAAGTGTTTTTGGCTGCATGTAGGTTGGTTTTCGTTCAGTGTACAGAGGAGTCTCTGGCAAAAATTTCACAAGTCTCTAAGAGTTAACATTCAAGGACAAATGTTCCTAATGGGGGAAGGATGTTACACCCCATGCTTTCATATTGGAAAGCGTCTTAAGTGAATCAATATAAGCGGGAGAGTTTAAGGACCTTTACAAAGATAGTGATGTGTTAAAACAGGTGTTAAGGAAGTATCGTGAGGGTTGGAGACTAATAAGTGCATCATTCGGCATTCGAGGAAGAATGTTCTAAAGGGGAAATGATATTACACCCCATGTTTTCGTACATAAAAGTACGTCGTAAATTCAACTGGTGTAAGCTCGGAAATGAGATCATCTTTGAAAGTATATAAAATAAGTTACTCATGTTACCTTAGAGGTTACAAATATTTAATATCATTAGGGTTGGAAGGTTTAGAAGCTAAATGCATTGGAGAAAATAAGTTTCGTCGAAAGTCGACAAGTTGGGAATGTTATAACCCGTACTTTTGGGGTGAGACCAGGAGAGCTTAATATGCTAAGTTGGTTTTATTTTAAGTTACGTGAATCATAAAATATTCATATGTTAGTCAAACAAGTTGTAAAATAAAATCTTACTAAATTTTGGGTCTAATGTCACTGAGCTTTTCTCCCAATATACTTTAATTTACGGGGTCATCCACCCATCAAATTGAAGATCTGTGAGTCAAGTTTCCAACGGATTAAAACTTTCATCCATATGACATTGGAGTAAGGAGATATTTGTGTTTAAATAAGACTGCAGAGGCAGCTCCTATGGGACCTACTTGGTCGGTGGCCGACCTTTACCTATTTTTATCTCCTTTTTGGGATGATATTTGCTCATTTTTCGACCTCCTTCCATACTCACAGTCTTCAAAATCTCCCAAACAGTTCCCCCAAGGCTCCAAACAAATTCCAAAAAAAAAAAAGAATACACCACAACCCAACATCAAAGTTAGCCAAAGGTAAAAAATAACCCCTCTATGGTGTTGTGATGTGAATAAGGATGATGATTTCTTCTTCCTAAAGTATTTTTAACATCATGTTGGTTGTTTAAGTTAATTACATGTTGTTTGTGGTGTTGGAGTGAAAGATTACAAGATAGCACTTGAAAGGGGAAGAGATATTTTTATCTTTTGTTGGATTGTTTTAAGGATACACACACACACACACACATGTTGTTATAGGTGGAAATTGTGAAAAATAACTTGATTATGATATGTTTTCTGTTGTTATGTATGTCTATATGTTTATCAAGAGAGTTGCTGAAAGAAACATATGAAACTTGAGATTGAAAGTGAAGATTAAGGTGTTTGTGCGTGTGTACTTTTTTGCAAGGGCTTTAAACTAGGATTTGATCTGATTTTGTTGGAATATCTTGGATACATTATTGTTGATGTTGTTCGTATTGTTTTGGTGCCAGTTTGAGTTGGATGGAAGTGAAATTTTATAGGGGAAATGCTGTCCGATTTTCTATAAGTGACCTACAAGTTTAGAAGCATGTTTGTAAGTCTTATATGGCATTATCTACAAGTTTTATTGTCTTAATGTAGATTGAAGTCTTTGGGAAGATATACGTTGAGTCATTAAGTAAACGACAAAGGTATGTTAAGGCTAAACCTTTTCTTTATTTTGGCACGATCCTGCAACCAAATGCATTTGATAACGAGACATAAAGAGAAGCTCGTATTCCTGAATATGTACATTTTTCTAGTCTCATAAGTTATAGTATTCCCCCTTATCGGGACTTCATATTCAGTTAAATATTGTCTTCTTTCAGTCATGAGAACAAAGGGTCTATACACACACACACACACACAAAAAAAAATTTGATGTATTTTCACCATCACCGAGCTATAATCGCTGAGCATGCCCCTATTAGGAAACCTCTGATCATATGGTAATATATATACCGAGCCTACTATGGTCAAGCGCCTATGAGCGAGCATAGAATGGCCGAGTAATGATTTAGATACCGAGCCTAGTATGTCGAGCACCTATGAGCTAGCCTACTTCGGCCAAGAATTTATATGTACCGAGTGTTATAGGGCCGGAAACCTAATTTATTTACTATATTGAGAGAGTTGAGTCAGTAGGTAAGTATATCTTCTGATCATCTTTGATTCCCAGTTACTTTTAGTTATTATATTATCAGTTTAGTTTCAGCTTTCAATTATTCTATTGCCTTATATACTTGGTACATTATTTTGTATTGATGTCCCTTTTGCCAGGGATGCTGCATTTCATGCATGTAGGTTCAAATAGACAGACAGGTAGACCTCCTTAAGGTGTTGTCTGAGTTTAGCTATATCGGTAAGCTCTACGTCATTCGGAGTTGCCAGATCTAGAGTTTTGAGTACATATTTTTTGTGTGTATATGTATGTATGTATGTATGTATGTATGTATGTATGTATATAGAGATAATATGGGTATGTTGGCCTTGTAGGTCTATATGTATATTCTTTTGGTTTTTCAGTTGTAGTGGTTATGACTATCTTGCCGACCCAGCTTTATATAGATGTTCAGTTGGAGCTAATTTCCACTCATTTTTATATTCTATTTCACAAATTGTCCTACGTTGTGGCCTTGCTGGCCAAAGTACCACATTGTATGTTCAGGACCCCTCACTCTCAAGTTTGTACGCTCGGTCAAGTGAGGCACTGGCAAACAATGTTATAGGAAGCAATTCCAATCAATAAAGTAGTGAGTGTGAGTTATATTAGTGCTTAAAGAAAGTGTGGACATGTTTTTGGGTGATCTTGCATGTGTATCACGACCCAAAACCTCACCTAGTCATGATGGCACCTAGCCCAACCTGCTAGGTAAGCCAAACAATATAAGTTACTACTATAATGAGAAATCATTAGTGCATTCATAAAACTGCAATGAAATTCAGTACAACTACCCCAAGGACTGGTAGTACAAGTCATGAGCCACTATGATTTAAATTTATAAAGCTGGTACAAAAAATAAATACAACATATGTTTGAAGGTTAAGTACAACAGAAATGAGGTCCTAATCTACCAAATCGTAGCTCGAAGCTGAGACGCAAAAACAACTTCATATGCCTGCCTTCGCCACCCACAGCAGCTCAACTCCAAGAATCTGCACACAAGGTGCAAAAGTGTAGTATGAGTACAACCGATCTTGTATACTCAGTAAGTATCTTGACTAACCTCAGAGAAGTAATGACAAGGTTTTTAAGTCAAAAGATACTCACTTACAGAATCTGTGCAGCTCAATAACATGTATAATACATAGAAAAATATTCTAGAAAAATAGTTATAGAATAAAAAATATCAACGGTAAAGGTGCACAACTGTGACAGGGTAATAAGAAACTCTATCAATTCGACATGTTCTACAAATACAACCTGCACCAACCCCGCTCACAAAGAGGTATACACCATATAATATGTGTACTCTATGACCGTATACATGTTCCCAACATGATTCGATTCCGTATTAATTGCCAAATTATACGTTCAAGAGAACTTTTCAAGAATTAAATATATCAAATCATGATGACAACTTCCTTATCACGTCACAGCGATATGCTACCAACAACTCAACAAAAACACGAGATATTAACTCAATGTAGAAAAACCCATCATTGCCAACAAATCATCAACTAGAAGTGGGAGCATGTGATAGCATGTCTAATTCAACTGACAACTCATTAAAAATGCAAGACAGAGTTTTAAGAAAAACATGCATATGATCAGAAAATCAACCTGTTGCAGCACATAAACAACATCAAGAAGGACTCCTCCAAATCATCACATAACATCATCAATAATGCCACCCTTATTTCATCGCATGTGCACATAAAAATAAAATCCTCTCCTTATTTTGCCACATGTGCCCATCATAACCCTTATTTTGCCACGTGGGCGACCCAAGAAAACTCCCACCCTTATTTCGCCATATGCGCACAACAATCGACACAATTACACGACAAAGACCTCGTGTTGACACCCCCAATCAATTCACTCAACATGTCCATGTGTACCACAATATCATCATGATTGCACGATAAAGACCTCATGCCACAATTACAACAATAGAAGATAACAAATTATCATCAAGAGGCATATCCTCATAACTCGTCAATTAAGTGTACAAGGACATGATAACAACAAAAATGCAGATAAGGCATGGCCACGGCTAAATCAATTATAGCAACCAAGTTAAAGTAATTATACAAAGGATCACATATGTGTCACAGAGCACACACATCCCAAACAAGGCACAACACAAGAACAAGTATGGATGTGCGTTCATAATGTACATGTATCTACCTTCGAGGAAAATATAGCATAAGTATCAAGATTTGCTCATCATGTTTAAAATAAGGTACCAATAGCCTCAACATTTCTCTAGCATAGTTTATGGTGATCATGTAGTCAATTAATTATATAATACATAAAATCAAGTAGAACACATAACTAAACAAGACATTGAGCAATCTAGAAGCTACCTCGAGCATGAATACTCATGGCACATGTATATACACTCGTCACCTCACATATACATCATCCCCGCATGTAGCAAATAATATCAATTATTAGAAAAAATCATCCCAACCAAAGCTAGGCGCGACACTTAGCTTAATGTACCCAAATCACCTCTAAAATAGCCCTTCCTCTAAAAATCATCTTCATTCGGCTGAAATCTGGCCAAATAACTCAATAACATCAAATAACGTTTTAGGAATCAATTCCAATTAATAAAGTTCCAATCTTTACCTAACTTCCAAAAGTCAACAAAAGTCAATCCAGGCCCACATGGTCAAACTCGAATTAAATGGTAGATCCCAACTACCCATAACTCCACGAATCCAAATATATGATTAGATTTCAAAACCGAGTCCAAAATGACTTTCAAATCTCCAAATATCAATTTAGAAAATTTTTGTTAAAATCCCAATTTTTTACTCTTAGATTCACCAATCAAATGCCAAAATCAAAGATGAAATAATGGAAAAGTAATTAGACCCGAGTCAAAATTACTTACGCTATCCGAGTGGGTGAAAATCGACTCAAAAATCGCCTCAATCCAAGCTCTCAATCTCAAAATATGAATAATGTGTTTAAGTCCCAAAATACATAGCATAAAACCAGCTACAGATAACACATTTGTGACTAGGGGGCCGCAAATGCGAAGCATGACTGACCTAGCAACTGTTGCAATTGCGACAAATAACATCGCAAATGCGAAGTCAGCCTTGACGCACAATTGCGACCCACTCCTCTCAAATGCGAGGAACCAGAACCAGCAATGCAACATCACTCGGAATTATCTGAAACCATCTCGAATCACTCTCAGGCCCCACGAGATCCCATCCAAACACATCAACCAATCCCAAAACCTAACAGGGACCTATTCAAGGTCTCAAATCACACAAAACAACATCAAAACTACAAATTATACCTCGATTCAAGCTTAATGAGCTAATCCAACTTCTAACTTTCAAAACTCATGCCAAACCATGTCTAACAACCTCGGGATCACCTCAAATTTTTCACACAAGTTCCAATGAATAAAAACCTATTCTAACTCCGGAACAACAATCCAAACTTGATAAAATCGAAGTCAACTCCCGGTCAAAACTATGAACTTTCCAAACCTTCAAATTTCCAACTTTTTCCAAATACAGCCAAAACCTTCTTAAAAACATGAAAATACGAATTCATACATACGCCTAAGTTCAAAATAACCATACAAATCGATTGAAACCATCAAAACACGAATCTGAGACCATTTGCAAAAAGTCAAATCTTGGTTAACTCTTCAACTTTAAGCCTAAAAAATGAAAACTTTTCTTCCAAATCAATTCTGAACCTCTCAAAATTTCGAAACAAACCATACATGTAAGTCTTAATACATCACATGAATCTACTCGAGACCTCAAAGCACCGAACGTAAGGCCAATGCCAAAACCACTTGTCGGATTTTATAATGTGATGTTTGAAGTGGTTTGAAAAATTTTGCGCTTAAAGTTGATTCTGTGATGTTTTAAAGTGTTTGGGATGGTTAGCCACTATTATCCATATTAATCCTATCCGTCCCTTAGCCTATGTTACAACCGTGACAAATCCTAATTGATTTTGGACCAAGCAAGCCTACATTAGTAGAGGTTTACATAATGGGCAAGCCTATGGTACTTTTTATATGTATGTGACTTCTTTGTGACAGTGAGTAATCTTTTTCATATGTGTGAGTCCTTCAAATATATTCGATCATTTCATTTTGATGTATGACTACTTATTCTTTATAATTTTTTTGTGAGGGCGCATGATTTTACGATAGATAGGTAACATTATTAAACTTCTCTGTAAAGTTGAGCATTCAAACCTTGAGTGCATTGTGATACGGAGTAGGGTTTTGAGGCTAGGACTTTATGGGCATGTTGTTTATGTTTTAAATATTTCAACGTTTGGCATAAGCTATGGGAAGTGTTTATTGAATGCATATGCTAAAGCTTAATTATTGCTATCAACCATGATCATGGGTGCAGTGTGTTTTGAATGTGTGACTTGTCTGGTGCTTGAAGAGAAAGTAATTACTTAGTTGACTCAACGGCGAGCAACGTTTAAGTGTGGGGTGGTGATATTTGGCTATAATTCTATATTTTATGTTATTACTTGCCTTATATTTTGGTGTATTAATGATAATTGGTGCAATATTTGAGCTTAATTGAATTGATTTATGTGTAGGAATACGTGCATATGAAGTGGAGAAACATTACTCGAAATGGTATCTAAAAGCTACATAATAGAGCACAAAAAGAAGATACTGCAGGGCATTCAGAAGTTGGCATTCAGAATAGTGCAAGGCCATAAACAGTGCAAGGAACTGTCCAGCGCGCCAAGGTCAGCACCCCTAAAGGCGCAAGGCAGAGTGAAGTTGGCACCTCTGATGGCGGCCCCTCGCTAACTAGGCCTTTCCGAGCAGTTGTGAGTCCCAATTAGCTTTGGACTTGATTATTTTAACATGGACTTTATCCTGGTGTATATTTACCTCCTAAACTTAGTAATTAGGGGTTTAGATATTATTTGGGAGGCGAGGCTGCTAGACCAATTGCAAGCATGGAATTACAAGAGTCTTCTTCCGTTCTTCCTTAGTTTGTAGATTAATAATTTCAAATATTAACGTGATTGTTAGCATGGTTATGCGTAGCTTAAAGTTTGATTGAACTTTCTGAAGGATGAATTATCATTACATTTTAATATAATTTTGTTTGATTTTCTCTACGTGTTCTACTACATGCTTATTTTAGTTGATTTTATGGCCTTCAATTAGTTGTGCCTATTTATTATGTATTACTTAAGAAAGAGTACATATTTAGGTACTTATTGAATAACGTTACTCCTAAAGTATGCGAGAGTTCAATATGACGGGTTTAAAGGTAAAAAACCTTGACATTATCTTAGTGAGCGGTAATAAAAGCGGAACTAGCGTAATTCGAGAGAGTGCGTCTATTAAATTATCGTAGCTACTCGTCAGAGAATTACTATAAAGAATCAGTAGAGAATAATTAGACGGAATTATAGGAGACATAGCGAGAAGGATTCCGACAATTAAGGAAATCATAACTCTAAGCCTTTTCAACCTTGTCTATAATACTTTGCTTTGTTTGTGATAATTTACTGCATTTTTTTATTACTCGCTTTTAGTAGATAAACCATCAAAACTAGTTATTCGCTACTTCTGTAAATTGATTGCTTGAATTCCTGTGAGACGAATAGTTGTGATTAATAGGTTAATTTCTTGTGGGATTTGTATCCGGACTCTAAATCGGAGTATATTTGCAATGATCACTAGACTTTTTAGGAGGCATAATTGAACGTGATCAACTGCCAACTGATCCACATCTAAAATCATGAGTATAAATTCATAAAAATGTAAGTTGAAATCCGAAGTTCCGCCTAGAAGGAAATATATTCAAGTTCATATTCCTGAACATACATTTCTTTTGCACATAGTTACTGGGAAGGTTCAACTATGCATGCCGCTTGGTCAAAGTAATACAAATTTATGGTACTGTAGTTCAAATTATAACCTTTTAACCACAGAACTGTCAGTTTGAAGATAATTATTTTGATTATACATTTAAAATTTAAAATTGTGTAATTCCTGAATTTTCTTTATCCCTTTCGCTATTATCTTCCTCTACGTGTTCATTCATTTGGACCCAAGCAGGATCGTCACAAGCCACAAAGTTCTAAACTAAGAACTTGGGTGGTATTAATGTTAATGCAAATTTGGGCCTTACTGACGTCTGATTGCTGATTGGGCTGCAAGATGAATGGGCAATTTCATATACTATTTTGGGGTTACCATCGAAGTTATACTCGCATTACATAAAATTTTGCAAAGTATATCCGTTCGAATTTGGAGTAGATCAATCTCTTCAATGTAACTTCAGAAATCAAATCTGAAGTTCTACCATGCAACTTTAGAAATTCACTTCTAAAGTAGTTCAATCTCAACAATACAATTTCAGAAATTAAATCTGAAATTTTTGTATCTTTGAAATACAACTTCAGAAATTCGAATCTTAAGTAGTGCAATCTAATAAATGCAACTTTAGATTTCGAATCTTAAGTTCTGAAAGATAAACTTCTTCTTCAAATTTTAACAATCCAATACACGTTTCAATGCCTAAATTTACTCCAAATTTGTGGGTTTGGAGTCACAAGAGCTTTTCTTTTACTGTGCCTCGATATTTCTAATTATTTTTCATATTTTCTTATAAAACCTAAAAGTCGCGCCTTATACAACTCTACCAAACTACGCAAAATAAAACTGAAAATCTCCTATTTGCGCTCAACCTTGTAGAGTTGTAAGCTATTTTATATAGAGGAGTAAAAAACGTAAGATTATCACTAATAATAAAGCACTAAGAATTAGGCTAAGGATAAAACATTACTAAAGAAATTGAAATTGTGTCGTTATAGTAAATGTAGTGATAAAAATAGTGTGAATTTAATTTATCCAATATCAACACAATTTGCACGACATTTAAAAATAAACATTGTGGTTTGAGAAAATAAAGTACCAAACTGTAGATTTTTAATTTAGTATTTTTTTTTTTAAATTAATGAAGAATAATGGTAAGAAAGTTAAGTCAAATGGAAAGCTAATAAAACTCACCTAACAATTTAATAATATCATCCACTAATTTCTTTTCTTTTGTGACGACCCGGCAAGTCGTCTCACGAGTTACCGCTCTGTTTTCCCTATTTCTACCTCATTATGCTTCGTTATCCGCGTTTCATGTGATCGAATTGAGTAAGTTGCATTCGGAGTGAAATCGGTAAGAAAGAAGACACTTAGACTCTTTCAAGGAGGCTTAAGTTGTAAAAGTCAACTGTATGTTGACTTATGAGTTAGAAGTCTCAGATGTGAATTTTGCTGATTCGGTTAGTTTCGGGAGAGGATTTATGACTTAGGAGAGTGATCGGAATTAGTTTTGGAGGTTCCGTGTAGAATTAGCTTGAATTGGTGAAGTTAGAATTTTGGCGATTTCTGGTTGATAGGCGAGATTTTGATCCGAGGGTCGGAATGGAATTTCGAAAGTTGCTGTAGCTTCGATATGTGATTTATTACTTGTGTGCAAAATTTCAGGTCATTCGGACGTGGTTTGGTCGGGTTTAGATCAAAAGAGCGATTTAGAAGATTTTGAGATCCTTAGGCTTGAATCCGATGCGAATTTGATGTTATGATGTTGATTTGAACGTTCCGAAGGTTGGAACAAGTTTGAATAATGTTATGGGACATGTTGGCGTGTTTGGTTGAAGTCCCGAGGGCCTCGAATGGATTTTGGATGGTTGATAGAGCATAACTATGGCGTTTTAAGAATGTGCCGACGTCGTATCTTCAAGAATAAGTGGTATAGTATTATGAAAATGGACTCCAAATTCAATTTTTATTAAAGCATTAGATCCGTATTGAAATTTAGGAGCCATATCAAAAAGAATCGTCCAATTCGGACATCGTATGAGAAAGTTATGCCTATTTTCGCGTCGAGGGAAAAATCTGCTGAAATGTCAGATCTGCGATCGCAGATCTGACCGCATTTTGGCCGCATTTTGACACAGAATGTCGCATTTTGAGACAGAACTTGGGGCGAGAAATGCGACCAAAAATGCGAACCGCAGAGGTGAAATGCGGACCGTATTTTTGGCATAGGGGATCGCATTTTCGACCTGACAAGGGTGTTTTAACCCGATTTTTGATACCTTTAAGTAGAACCCAATGCCCATCTTGTTCTATAAGACCCATTTTCGTTACCCACGAAGAAGAACACCTTCAAACACCATAGAATCACCATAAATCAACCTCAAAACTATATTCAAAGGAGATTTTCATGGACAAATTCTTAAAGAAAGAGTTTTTGTCATCTTAAACATACTTGGGGCCATAGAACTCGGATTGAAACAAGTTTTGAAGTAATTCTTGGAGGGTTTTCGAGAGAAACATCGGGGTAAGTATTCCTAACTAAATTTTGGAGGAATTACCTCAGTTTATCACTATTTTTAGCAATTAATTGGTGATTTAAGTTGGAAAAAATTGTGAAAACCCTAAGGCTTAGGTGTGAGGGTTAGAGGTCGATCTTGTGTCGGAATTCGACAAATTTTATATGGTTGAACTCGTGAGGAGATAAGGAACCCGTTGAAGTGATAATTTCTGAATTTTGAGAAGTGGGCCCGGGGCTCGGGTTTTGCTAATTTCGGTATTTCCTAGTAATTTTGATTATTTTCGCTTGGGCTTTGTCCCCATAGCATAATATGACGTAATTATTCTGAATTTGAATAGATTCGACGCACGTGGAGGCCAATTCAATGGGCAAAGGTGTCGCGGGCTAAGGATTTAGCCGGTTTGAGGTGAGTAATGATTGTAAATGATGCTTTGAGGGTTTGAAACCCCGGATTGCACATCGTAGTGCTATATTGAAGCAAGGCACATGCTCGATGATGAGCGTGGGGTCGTTTACTACTGGGGATTGTGACTTAGTCCGTCCCGATTGATAATTTTTACTACCTATTTGATTGGAAATGATTTGATAATATAATGATTTGGGCTTCTAGCCATATTTGGGCTTCGTGCGGGTTATGTGAACCCTTCAGGGGTAATTTATCACTGTTTACTGAAATCATATTTGGGCTTCATGCCGGTTATGTAAACCCTTTGGGGGTATTTGTTAATGATTTGAATCATTATTTGAACTCAGTTTTGAAAACTAAATGATGTTTTCACATGATTTTGAAATGGATGGGGTGGCACGCCGCCACAGATATGATGTAAATGGGATCGGGTGGCACGTCGCCACGAGATATGATATAGTGCTTGGGCCGTAAGAAGCCCCTCCCGGAGTCTGAACCACCCACAGTGAGCGCAGGGTACCCATTATGATAATTACAGTGGGTAACAATGACAACTGTAGGTTACAGTTGGTAACAATGACAACTGATAACCGGAGATGGGTAGATAATACAGTTGGTAACAATGACAACTGTAGGTTACGGTTGGTAACAATGACAACCGGTAACCAGAGATAATACAGTTGGTAACAATGACAACTGTAGGTTACAGTTGGTAACAATGACAACTGGTAACCGGAGTTTGAAAGATTTTACTATTTTAAATGATGCTGAACCCAGGGATGTTACAGTTGGTAACAATGACAACTGGTAACCAGAGCTGGGGAGATTTTACTGTTTTTAAATGATATTGAGCCCGAGGGGTAGTTTTAAAGTGCTTTCTTTACTTCACGTTATTTACTTGAAAGATGCACATGTTTTACCTGTTGAAAGGAGTTTCTACTTGAATTTACACTGGTTTACTATTTCACTGATGTTTCATTACTTCATTATGGATTGCCTTGTGCATTATGTGTTTTCTTACTTTCAGTCATTATTTATGTGTATTACTCACTGAGTTGGAAGTACTCACATTACTCCCTGCACCATGTGTGCAGATTCAGGCGCTATCGGTTCCGCTCCGAGGCATTGATTACTACTGTCAGGGCGGTGATTCGGAGACTACGAGGTAGCTATTCACGTCCGCAGCCCCTATCTCTTTTATTTTGTTGTTTCCACTTTCTTCAAACAATTGTGCCAAAGATATTGTAATAGTTATTTTGTTATTAGGATTCCATTAGTGGCTCATGACTTTGTGACACCCCGATCTAAGGGCTGTAGCCGGGGTGGGTTGCTATACTTTTCCGCAAATTACTGTTATTAAACCTTATTTATATTATTTTCATATTGTTTAACTGTTTGAGTAAAGTTTAGTTGGATTGGCTGGCCTTGTCTTCATGAGAGGTGCCATCACGACCGGGTTGGGATTTTAGGGTCGTGACATCTTTTAACATAACACACACACACATATACATGTATACATTTATCTATATATGTATATATACACACACCCCCTCTCTTTCAATATTTTTTCTACCATGATAATTTATAATAAAAGTTTCTCATTTACTATTTTACCTATAATCAAAATATTAAAAACCAAGTAGTTCTTTTATTAGTTTTGTTACATAATATGCCAATATTTTAAAAATGTTATTTTATATTATATGCAAAAGCAACCAATTACATATTCATTTATGTATAAGATATTCGTTGGTGTGTGTGTGTGTGTATATATATATATATATATATATATATATATATATAAATGATCTCATTCAAAAATCTTTGAACATGTTGAGTTATAAACTCGAAAGTAATTATTATTTCATTAAAAGTTCTTGTGAAACTATATGAGTATCACAATTAGTAAAAGGAATTATGTGGTGGAAAAATGTGGCTCCTAATATTATATCTTGGTGAATATCTTTTATTAAAATAAAACTTTCTTGTATACAGACATTGTTCTGGCAAATATAAGCTTTAGGTATTTTATAAGAAATATTTGGTGACCACTGACATTTTTTAATCTATGAGTAGTCTTATGAAAATATTTTGAAGGTATTACTCCTTCTTTAATACAATTTAGATTAGCACCACTATCAAATAAAGCAACAAACTCTTTTTTGAAATTACTATCTATTAAAAGAGTAACTTTTATTAAAAACCTTTGAGTAGTAAATAGCTGAAGTTTTTGTAAAAACTCATCATCAGCCATATTAACTGCTCCGAGAAAATCATCCTTTATCCCATTCTTTGAGGTACCAGCATCAAAACCTTTTTCAGTAATATTAGTACTGAATTCTTAACTTGTAGGGACATGAGAATTTTCTAATATGATAATTCTCTTGTCTAAGACTATATTAGAAGCCTTAAAGTCCGAGATTTTTCCTTTGAGATTATGAATCTCATTTTCCAAATCTTAAACAGTAGTTGGCCTATCAATGGCTTGGGATTTTTCTCTCAAAATCCTTTTAATCTCAGACATCGTATATGGTTCCTTTTGAGAAGGAATTTCTTTAATCTTAGGGCTTTTAAGAATATTATCCTTAATATTGTCCACCTGATTAATTATCTGGGACCTTAACTCTAGGTCTTTAATAACCCTGAGAAGCTCTAGTAAACTATCATTGGTCAGGACATTGACTTCTAAGTCCTTGAATTGAGAATAAATATTAAAAAACTCATCATCCGTGTTGTTATTACAACACTGATCTTGATTCTGTTTGCAGGGTCCATATTCATCATCTTCATCAGTTAATAGTGCTGTATATAAGCATTTTATGTACTTCAGTATAAATCTGACGGTCAGTAAAATCATCTATGCTCCATTCATAGATTTTTATGCCACTATAGTTCTAGGAATAATGAGTAGCATCAGATTCCTCTATGAGTACATCTTGAGGAGTAGCCTAGTATAGTAAAATATTTTTTGGAGCGGTCTACGAGCAAATTTTTCTGAGATTTTATTAATCTCATCAGAGAATTTTACTTTTCTCGCTTCATCAGGTAAGTACTCTAAATTTAAAAAACTAATTTTAAATCCTTCAAATTTTTAATCCAATAGATTCTCCAGGTCTTCGAGACTCTTTATTTTAAAGTCTTTGACCTCAGGAGGTGGTTGGATACTTGCATTAGCAATTTTCTCTTTACCTTGTGCATTATCCTTTCTGCACTTCTGTTATTAATCTGTCCAGTCTTTCATTAATTGAAACTATCTGTTCACCTAGAATATTAATATATATATATATATATATATTCTGTGTGAGGCGTAGTATTCAAATTTCTAGCAGTAATTTTGCCAGTATCGTTATCAAAACAATTTTGAAAATACAATATAATAAATCACTTTATCCTTTTCTCTCACTTGGAAAGATGTTTGTGGGGGAATTACGGATCTAGTAATTTCACCAATATTGAGTTTATAATCTCTTTCTAGCATGAAAATATAACCATCAAAATATCTAGACATAAACCATGGCGCAAAAATAATTATCTTATTGTGACTACTAATACCATTATAAAAATCATCTTGAAAGAATTTTATTAACTTCATATCAAAATTATCAAGAAATCAATTTCTGAAAAGTTTCCATCTGGGTTTTTTAAATTCTTCAGAAATCATTTTTCTCGCCGATGAACCCGAACTAAAATCTATTTGGTTTCTATCCATTTAAACTATTGAAAAAATCCATTTCAGATTCAGTTGGATTAGGAATAGCACTAGCAATATTATCAGTACTAATTTTTATGACGTATACTCTATTATTTTCTCTAATTTGGGATGTAGATGCTCTTGACCGAAAATCTACAATATAATCAATAGGTGAAATATAAGAGGAATTTGATCTAGTCAATCTAGATGAATAATTGATATTATCAGCCTGATCGGGTTCATTAAACCTGATCCTAACAGTTCTATCAGAAGTTTGTTCGACTTTTGTGATTTCACAATTAATGTTATTTCGAGGAGCTATTGCCTCCTCAATGACCCATTCTTTGGAAATATCTATTTCATCCTACTTAATAGGTCTTCTGGTAGTAACCTTAGACTTACCAAAATTAGTTTCTATTAGGATAATTTCATTTTTGAAATTCATAATTTTGCATATAGGGTTTAAAGTATGTAAAGGCTTATTATAAATCCTGTAACAAATACATATAACTTTTGTTCCTGGAATATAATCATAACCATGAAATTTAATACTCCATATCAAAGCATTTAAAGAATTTTCATCACTCAAAGAAATCTGTAAGTTAGGATATGTATTAAAATATACAAGGTCGTAGGCCAAACTGGTTTGTACTGTCCCTATAAGGGACTTTTTCCAGTTTTGGTTTCTGCCATCTCTGAGAGCTGCTATGAAGCTTTCTATGAAGTTTTCAGGTAAGCCTCTTAACGTAAGTGGCTTGAAGGCAGCTTGTATTAAGCCAATATGCAAAAATCTATGAGTTTCCCTACAAGGGGCTAAATTATTTTCAGATAATAACCTAAAAGTAGCATGATCATTATCTACTGTGATAGTCTCTTCAGTAGTTTTAACTACTTGTTTTAAACCTAATTTTTTAAAGGTACCTAGTTGTTATATAACCTTAGGTTGGATTCTAGGAATCGTCCATTTAATAAGAAGGTCTAATTGTTGAGGCATATCATATTCTTCCTTCCTACTGTTTTTAAACACTAGTTTGCTTCCTAAGGATATTCGTTAGAGAAAATTGTGTTGAACTTAGCACCTATTTCAATTCTTTCACATGGCTCTGATACCACAAATTCATACCGAATCGCTTCAACGGAGCTACAAGGAACCTTTTACAGAGACACCAGCCCCTGTCAAGCTACAGTCCTGTCAAGTATACCCCAAACTGCGGTTCTCTTCTTAACCTTTCAACACGCTCACCTGGCTAATACAGGTTCTTGAGGACCACCGGTTATGCTGCTCTGACTAGGGTTTACTGCCTGGACTGTGAACTGCCTGGGCTATATAGTCTGAACCTTAGAACTGCCAGGTGATACAGTATAAAATCAATACCAAAACATGCTTAAGAATTGTCTAGTATGCATAAGTTCAACACTTCAGTATTTAGCCTATCATTTAGGCTAAATGAATATCTTAATATATCAAAAACTAAAATTAAATAGTACCTGAGACTACCAAGGTTGTGGGCAAGTGACCTTTTCAGATTTTATTTTCAATAATAATTGAATACAAAGATGTTTTTACAGAGAGAGCGAGAGAGAGAGAGAGAGAGAGAGAGAGAGAGAGAGAGAGAGTTCCTAAGGTCTGGCTCCAGAAAAGCCCTCCTCTTACTAAAGAATTGAGATCCTTATATAAGGGATTGGTCTAAAACCAAACAAAAACTAAACAGTAAACTGGCCGACAAAATAATTACGTTATGCCGACAAAGAAAAAGCTAAAAGAGAAACGGAAAATTAACTTTATAAAAGTAGATTCTTGACAACCTCTCATGGTGGCGTCAGATACTTTATTAAAATTTTTGTCTTTATCGTCCCAATTATTCAATGGTGGAGACTTCAGTGTCATTTTCAAGTTTTATCTTTTCCTTTATCATTTTTGACGGAAGATTCTTCCACTCCTTCCTTCATTTTCTTTAGCAATTCTTCAATTTCTTCTAAATTGACCGATTCTTGTTGGCTTTCTTGGGCTTCTCCTGCCAAACAGTTGCTTCATCTGTAGTATTTCCTATTGAAGCCATTGAAACATTATCTGGCATTTCAACTTCAAAATTTCTTGCTAGATCTCTTTTTATTTCTTCAAAATAGGAAGCAGTAATTTCCTTTTTAGAGATAGCTCATTTTTTCATTTGAAGTCGCTAGTAACTTGCTGGAATAGACTAAACTTCCATTTCGACATTGGTCTTTTCTTGTGTGCTATAAGCTTTAATCTTGTTTTTGATTTCTTTAATAATCTCTTGACCATAAATTTTTTCTGGCTGGTCTGATTGAAGTAATTTGTTTCAGAATTTCGTATAAAAAACTCTATTTAAACATGGGAATCCTTCCACGATTTGACTGACTTCTACATCCCATTTCATAATCCATGGAATAGAGAATTCTATTAAAAAAAAAGAAAATACATTATTGCTATGCCATCAAAAAAGATATTATCTTTTTGTAATGCAATAATTTTGGGAGATATATCTACCCATTGAGTATATAAACTCTTAAAAATTGGCTGTAATATTTCCAAAGATGGACCATATGATATCCACCATTTATAGAACAAATTTGGTATTTGTTGTTCAAACAAATTGGAACATAATTTTATGAATCAAGAGAGTTTCCTATTAGGATTCTCATATAAGAAAGTTTTATTAAAACTTTCACTATAATCCCAGTAAATGAACTTTACCGAGACTTTCTGTTCTGGATGAGTATATTCTCTTTCCTTTAATGTACTCATTCCCCATTCATCTGAGGCTAGTACCTTCTTTATTATAATCTTAGAGAAATTATAAATTCTCTTTGTATTAGCTGGATAAAAATGTTGAATTTCAGTTGAACCAGTAGATAAAAGAATTAGCTCGTAATTCATTCTGTATTATTAAGCAGTGGTAGCATGTGATGTTGTATCAAAATACCTGGTCATGATTTGCCAGCGGTTATCCTTCCATTTCAAATCGGATTATTCTAAAAGAATTATTAACTCTTTTCTCTCTCTTTGGTTATAAACCTCAATGTTATCATGGCTATCATCTGCTAATGCTGAGGAATATGATGGAGGATTGTTGTCTGTGTCTTGTTTGGATTTCATAAAATCCAAAAATTCTTTGTACATTGGGTGGTCTGTATTAAGATCTGATGTTCCTATGATATTCGCAGCTATTAGCTGTTGATTCCCTATCTAGGCTAGGATATTTCCTCTGACATAGGAAAATTCTGATTTAATTCCTCATCCCCTCCCTCGAGGAGGCCTATATGCAGGTCTCATATCCTGTCAAAAGATTAAAAGAACTATTAATTCAAAAATTCTCTACTAAGAAAGTCAAGAAGACTATTATTTGTCCTTTTTTTATAAATAATCTCAAAATCAAATGGTGCTAACAAGGCTTGCCATCTTGCAAACATCTGTTTAGAAACATCATGTTTACAATCTTTATTAAAGATAAATCTTGCTGCTTGGCAATCAGTTTTTATAAAAAACTTCTGATTATATAAATCAGTCTGAAATTTTAATACACATTTTATTATGGCAAGAATTTCCTTAGCCACAGTAGCATAATTCTTTTGGGAATTATTCTATTTTTTTGAATAGAATTGAACAAGATATTCTTGTCTATTAGTTGGAGAACATTATTTTAATATTCCACCAAATCCAATCTCTGAGGCATCAATTTCAACTGCTTTTTCCCAACTTGGATTAGCAAGTGTAAGACATGAAAGGTTATTAAACTTCTTCTTAATTAATCTGACTGCTGTAGTATGATTATTAGTCCAGGCTTTCGGATTTTTCTTCAATCTTTCATAAAGAATTGAAGTATTCTTAGCTAAGTCCTTTATGAAAGGGGAGAAATATAATTAAGACTTCCTAGAAACCTTTGGAGCTGAGTCTTATTAGTAATGACATCTGGGAATTTGGATGCAAATTTAACGCTCCTTTGGATCGGAACTATTCTTCCATTCTGAATATTATGACCTAAGAATCTTATATTAGTCTGAAAAAGGGTCATCTTTGGTTTAGAGATGACTAAACCATTTTGAATTATGATTTTTCTAAAAAGATCCAAATGTTTAAAATGAATCTCAATATTTTTTGATAATACTAAAATATCATCAATATAAACAATTATAAAATTTGTATAGGGCATGAAAATATCATTCATAATTTTCTGAAATTCAGAAGGGGCATTTTTTAAACCAAATGGCATAACATTCCATTCGTATTGAACTATTGGGACATTGAAAGAAGTTTTATATCTATCTAACTCAGATATCTGAATTTGCCAATAACCAGATTTCAAATCAAATTTTGAAAATATTAAGGCATCATGTAATCTATCCAATAAATCACTTTTTATTAGGGATTGGATATCTTATCCATTATAAAGCCTTATTAAGGGTTTATGATTAATAACTAACCTTGGAACTCCTCGTTCCTGTTCAGCATGTTTATTAACATAAAAAGCAGTACAAGACCATTTAGACCATAGGCCTTATAAGACCTTTCTGCAGCAAAGAATCTATTTCTTTTTTGCATAATTTCAAATATTCTGAATTCATTTGGCAAGGTCTAGCTTTAGTAGGAATATTATCCTCCGAAAAGCCTTCTTCATAAGGAAGACTAACTATCTGCTTTTTCCTATTCCAAAATTGATTTGGATGGTCTCCACAAATTTGTAAAGCAAACTGATTCTTTAATAAATTAATTTTTTCAATAAGTTTAGGAGTTTTTAAATCATGTTCAATTGTAAGACTACAAATCTCATTTTTTTTTAAAATCAATTTATCTAATTTTTGCAATAATATTATTAGAAATGATTTCATTCAAAAATCTTTGAACTGGTTGAGTTATAAACTCGAAAGTAATTGCTTTTCCATTAAAAGTTCTTGTGAAACTATGAGTATCCCAATTTGTAAAAGGAATTATATGGTGAAAAAATAGAACTCCTAATATTATGTTTTGGTGAATATCTTTTACTAAAACAAAACTTTCTGCTATACAGACATTGTTCTGGCAAATATAAGCTTTAGGTATTTTATAAGAATACCCATTTGGTGACCACTGGCATTTTTTAATCTATGAGTAGTCTTATGAAAATATCTTGAAGGTATTACTCCTTCTTTAATACAATTTAGATCAGCACCACTATCAAATAAAGCAACAAACTCTTTTTTAAAATTATAATCTATTAAAAGAGTAACTTTTATTAAAAACTTTGTAGTAGTAAATAGTTGAAGTTTTTGCAAGAACTCATTATCAGCCATATTAACTGCTCCTAGAAAATCATCTTTTACCCATTTTTTGAGGTACTAGCATCAAAACCTTCTTCAATAATATTAGTACTAAATTCCTAGCTTGTAGGGACATGAGAATTTTCTAATATGATAATTCTCTTGCCTAAGGCTATATTAGAAGCCTTTAATTTCGAGATTTCTCCTTTGAGATTATGAATCTCATTTTTCAAATTTTGAACAGTAGTTGGCCTATCAATGGCCTAAGATTTTTCTCTTAAAAACCTTTTAATCTCAGACATTGTATATGGTCCCTTTTGAGTAGGAATTTCTTCAATCTCAGGGCTTTTAGGAATATATCCTTAATATTGTCCACCTGATTAATTATCTGGGACCTTAACTCTGGGTCTTTAATAATCCTGAGAAGCTCTAGTAAACTATCATTGTGTTGAACTTAGCACCTATTACTATTCATCTAGATTGTCTAGATCAAATTCCTCTTATATTTCACCTATTGATTATACTATAAATTTTTCGTCAAGAGCATCTACATCCCAAATTAGAGAAAATAATAGAGCAGATCTCATAAAAATTAAGTACTAATAATATTGCTAGTGCTATTCCTGATCCAACTGAATCCGAAATGAATTTTTTCAATGGTTTAAATTGATAGAAACCAAATAGATTTTAGTCCCGGTTCACCGGCGAGAAAAATAATTCTGAAGAATTTTAAAAATCCAGATGGGAACTTTTCAGAAATTGGTTTTTTGATAATTTTGATAAGAAATTCATAAAATTCTTTCAAGATGATTTTTATAATGATATTAGTAGTCACAATAAAATAATTGATTTTGTGTCATGATTTATGTCTAAGTATGTTGATGGTTACATTTTCATGCAGAAAGAGATTATAAACTCAATAGTGGTGAAATTACTAGATCCGTATTTCTCCCACAAACTTCTTTCCAAATGGGAGAAAAGGATAAAGTAATTTATTATACTACATTTTCAAAATTGTTTGATGTTACTGGCAAAATTACTGCTAGAAATATATATATATATATATATATATATATATATATATATATATATATATATATGAACAGATAGTTTCTATTAATGAAAGACTGGACAGATTAATAACAGAAGATCAGAAAATATCTAGAAAGAATACTACAAAAGGTAAAGAGCAAATTGCTACTACAAGTATCCAACCAGCTTCTGAGGTTAAAGACTTTAAAATAAAGAGTCTCGAAGACCTAGAGAATTTATTAGATAAAAAATTTGAAGGATTTAAAATTAGTCTTTTAAATTTAGAATACTTATCTGATGAAGAACAAAGTAAATTTCTTTGGTGAGATTAATAAAATCTCAGAAAAGTTTGCTCGTAGACCGGTCCAAAGGATGTTTTATTATCCTAGGCCAACTCCTCAAAATGTACTCATAGAGGAACCTGATGCTACTCATTATTCCCAAAACTATAGTAGTACAGAAATATATGAATAGAACATAGATGGTTTTACTGACCGTCAGATTTATACCCAAGTACATAGAATGCTCAAGGTTAATAAGAATTCTGAGAAGACCATTGCTGAAATGATAGTGGCAGGTTTTACTGGCCAATTAAAAGGCTGGTGGAACAATTATTTAACAGAAAAATATCGCGCAGAAATTATAGGAGCCGTAAAAATAAAAGATGGTCAGAATGTTCAAAACGTTATATATTCCTTAGTTCTTAATATTATGGAACATTTCTCTGGAAGATGGTCAGACAATAGTGAGACCTTAAGGACCATGTTCCAAAATCTTAGATATAATACATTGACAAATTTAAGATGGTATAAGGATGTTTTCTTATCCAGGGTAATGAAATTACCAAAGTGTAATAGCACTCACTGGAAGTCCAAATTTATTGATGGACTCCCAACACTCTTTGCTAAAAGAGTTAGGAAAACTCTTCGAAGAACTGCAATGAGTATAGATTATAATAGTTATACCTATGGAAAGCTTATTACTGTATGCACACAAGAAGGCTTAGCTCTATTTTATGAGATTAAGTTAAGCCAGGAAATCAAGAAACATCATCTTAATGAAAGACAATAGTTAGGAGAATTCTGTGAACAATTCGCCATAGATATTCCTAAGAATAAAAAGTCTCTAGACATTAGAAAGACCTGAAAGAACCTTATAGGTATAAAAAGAAGAATAGAGGATCTTCCAATAAGAGATATGAGAAGAAGGATAAGAGAAGAAAGGCTTATAAGCATAGAAAAGATTCTATAAAATCCAATACGCCTAATGCATGCTACAAATGTGGCACAATAGGCCATTATGCTAGAGATTGTAAGGTTAAGGATAAGATTAAGATCCTTGATCTAGATGATAATATTAGACACTCTTTATACAAGATTCTGTTAAATTCTTCTCAGGATAATTCATCGAAGAATAGTGATAAAGAAGATTCATCAGCTGATGAAGATCTAAGGGCTCTGCAGGAGGAGGAATACCTTCCTTCAGATGATGAATGTGAATGTGGACCCTGCAAACAGAATAAAGATCAGTGTTGTAATAACAACACAGATGATGAGTTTTTTAATATTTATTCTCAATTCAAGGACTTAGAAGTCCTGACCAATGATAGTTTACTAGAGTTTCTCATGGTTATTAAAGACCCAGAGTTGAGGTCCCAGATAATTAATCAGGTGGACAATATTAAGGATAATATTCCTAAAAGCCCTGAGATTGAAGAAATTCCTTCTCAAAAGGGACCATATACAATGTCTGAGATTAAAAGGATTTTAAGAGAAACATCCCAGGCCATTGATAGGCCAACTACTGTTCAAAATTTGAAAAATGAGATTCATAATCTCAAAGGAGAAATCTCGGAATTAAAGGCTTCTAATATAGCTTTAGGCAAGAGAATTATCAAATTAGAAAATTCTCATGTCCTACAAGCCAGGAATTCAGTACTAATATTACTGAGGAAGGTTTTGATGTTAGTACCTCAAAAAATGGGGTAAAAGATTATTTTCTAAGAGCAATTAATATAGCTGATAATGAGTTCTTACAAAAACTTCAGCTATTTACTACTCAAAAGTTTTTAATAAAAGTTACTCTTTTAATAGATTATAATTCAAAAAAGAGTTTGTTGCTTTATTTGATAGTGGTGCTGATCTAAATTGTATTAAAGAAGGAGTAATACCTTCAAGATTTTTTCATAAGACTACTCTTAGGTTAAAAAATGTCAGTGGTCACCAAATGGGTATTTCTTATAAAATACCTAAAGCTTATATTTGCCAAAACAATGTCTGTAAACCAGAAAGTTTTGTTTAAGTAAAAGATATTCACCAAGACATAATATGAGGAGTCCCATTTTTCCACCACATAATTTCTTTTACTAATTAGGATACTCATAGTTTCACAGGAACTTTTAATGGAAAAGCAATTACTTTCGAGTTTACAACTCAACCAGTTCAAAGATTTTTGAATGAAATCATTTCTAATAATATTATTGCAAAAATTAGACAAATAGATTTTAAAAAAATGAGATTTGCAGTTTTACAATTGAACAGGATTTAAAAACTCCTAAACTTATTGAAAAAATTAATTTATTAAAGAATCAGTTTGCTTTATAAATTTGTGGAGACCATCCAAATCAATTTTGGAATAGGAAAAAGCAAATAGTTAGTCTTCCCTATGAAGAAAACTTTTCGCAGGATAATACTCCTACTAAAGCTAGACATTACCAAATGAATTCAGAATATTTGGAATTATGCAAAAAAGAAATAAATTCTTTGCTGTAGAAAGGTCTTATAAGGCCTTTAAGGTCTAAATGGTCTTGTACTGCTTTTTATGTTAACATGCTGAACAGGAACGAGGAGTTCCAAGGTTAGTTATTAATTATAAACCCCTTAATAAGGCTTTAAAATGGATAAGATATCCAATCCCTAATAAAAAAGATTTATTGGATAGATTACATGATGTCATAATATTTTCAAATTTTGATTCGAAATCTGGTTATTGGCAAATTCAGATATCTGAGTTAGATTTATATAAAATTGCTTTCAATGTCCCAATGGGTCAATAAGAATGAATGTTATGCCATTTGGTTTAAAAAATGCCCATTCTGAATTTCAGAAAATTATGAATGATATTTTCATGCCTTATACAAATTTTGTAATTATTTATATTGATGATATTTTAGTATTTTCAAAAAATATTGAGATTCATTTTAAACATTTGGATCTTTTTAGAAAAATCATAATTCAAAATGGTTTAGTCATATCTAAACCAAAGATGGCCCTTTTTCATACTAATATAAGATTCTTAGGTCATAATATTCAGAATGGAAGAATAGTTCCGATCCAAAGAAGCATCGAATTTGCATCCAAATTCCCAGATGTCATTACTAATAAGACTCAGCTCCAAAGGTTTCTAGGAAGCCTTAATTATATTTCTCCTTTCATAAAGGACCCAGCTAAGGATATTTCAATTCTTTATGAAAGATTGAAGAAAAATCCGAAAGCCTGGACTAATAATCATACTACAACAGTCAGACTAATTAAGCAGAAGGTTAATAAAAACTAATTGCCAAGCAGCAAGATATATCTTTAATAAAGATTGTAAACATGATGTTTCTAAATAGATGTTTGCAAGATGGCAAGAATTGTTAGATCCATTTGATTTTGAGATTACTTATAAAAAAAAAGGGACAGATAATAGTCTCCCTGACTTTCTTACTAGAGAATTTTTTTAATTAATAATTCTTTTAATCTTTTGACAGGATATGAGACCTGCATATAGGCCTCCTCGAGGGAGGGGACGAGGAAGAAAACCAGAATCTTCCTATGGCAGAGGAAATATCCTAGCCCAGATAAGAAATTAGCAACTAATAGCTGTCAATATCACAGGAACATCAGGTCTTAATACAGACTATCCAATGTACAAAGAATTTTTGGATTTTATGAAATCCAACCAAGACACAAACAACAATACTCCATCATATTCCTCAGCATTGGCAGATGATAGCCATGATAACATTGAGGTTTATAACCTGAAAGAGAGAAAAGAGTTAATAATTCTTTTAGAACAATCCGATCTGAAATGGAAGGATAACCCCTAGCAAATCATGACCAGGTATTTTGATACAGCATCATATGCTACCACTGCTTATAAATACAGAATGAATTACGAGCTAATTCTTTCATCTACCGGTTCAGCTGAAATTCAATATTTTTATCCAGCTAATATAAAGAGAATTTATAATTTCTCTAAGATTATTATAAAGAAGGTACTAGCCTCAGATGAATGGGGAATGAGTACATTAAAGGAAAGAGAATATACTCATCCAAAACAGAAAGTCTCGATAAAGTTCATTTACTGGGATTATAGTAAAAGTTTTTATAAAACTTTCTTATATGAGAATTCTAATAGGAAACACTCTTGGTTCATAAAATTATGTTCCAATTTGTTTGAACAACAGATACAAAATTGGTTCTGTAAATGGTGGATATCATATGGTCCATCTTTGGAAATATTACCGCTAATTTTTAAGAGTTTATATACTCAATGGATAGATATATCTCCCAAAATTATTGCATTACAAAAAGATAATATCTTTTTTGATGGCATAGCAACAATGTACTTCTTTTTATAGAATTCTCTATTCCATGGATTATTAAATGAGATGTAGAAGTCAGTCAAACCGGGAAAGGATTCCCATGTTTAAACAGAATTTTTTTCTGGAACAAATTACTTCAATCAGACCAGCCAAAAAAACTTTATGGTCAAGAGATTATTGAAGAAATCAACAAGAAGTTTGAAGCTTATAGCACACAAGGAAAGACCAATGTCGACATGGAAGAAATGAGTCCATTCCAGCAAGTTGCTAGACGGTTTCAAATGAAAAAATGAGCTATCTCTACAAAGAAAATTATTGCTTCCTATTTTGAAGAAATAAAAAGAGATCTAGTAAGAATTTCGAAGTTGAAATGTCAGATGAAGTTTCAATGGATTCAATAGGAAACACTACAGATCAAGAAACTTGTTTGGCAGGAGAAGCCCAAGAAAGCCAACAAGAACAGGTCAATTTAGATGAAATTGAAGAATTCCTGAAGAAAATGAAGGAAGGAGTGGAAGAATCTTCCGTCAAAAATGATAAAGGAAAAGGTAAAGCTTGAAAAAGACACGAAAGGTCCCACTATTAAATAATTGGGGTAATAAAGACGAAAAATTTTAATAAAGTATCCGACCTCACCATGAGAGGTTGTCAGGAGTCTACCTTTATAAAGTTAACTGTCCTATTCTCTTTTAACTTTTTCTTTATCGGCCATAATGTAATTATTTTGTCGGTCTTTTTACTGTTTAATTTTTGTTTGTTTTTACACTAATCCATTATATAAGGATATCAATTGCTTAGTAAGAGGCAGGCTTTTCTGGAGCCAAATCTTAGGAACTCTCTCTCTCTCTCTCTCTCTCTCTCTCTCTCTCTCTCTCTCTCTCTCTCTCTGTAAAAACATCTTTGTATTTAGCTATTATTGGAAATAAAATCGAAAAATATCACTTGGCCACAACCTCGGTAGTCTCAGGTACTATTTAATTTTAGTTTTTGATATATTAAGATATTCATTTAGCCTAAATGATAGGTTAAATACTGAAGTGTTGAACTTATGCATACTAGACTATTCTTAAGCATGTTTTGGTATTGATTTCATACTGTATCACCCGACGTTTCTAAGGTTGAGACTATAGAGCCCAGGCAGTTCACAGTCCAGGCAGTAATCCCGGTTATGGCAGCATAAGCGGTGGTCCTCAAGAACCCCTATTAGCTAGGTGAGCGTGTTGAAGGGTTAAGAAGAGGACCGTGGTTTAGGGCTTACTTGATAGGACTGTACCTTGACAGCGCTGGTGTCTCTGTAAAAGGTTTCCTGTAGCTCCGTTGAAGCGATCCGATTTGAATATGTGGATTTTATATATATATATACACCTTTTGTATATTAAAAATAGTGTATATAGTCCGCATCCATAAAACACACTCTGAATACATAAATGATACATTAGAGATATACTAAAAAATGCAAGATCACTATATATACAACTTTTATATATTATATAACAGTGCATGTATAACTTTTATACACATTGTATATAAGCACATTGTTATATAGGATATAATGTGTATACGAATTTTATACATTGTCCAGCAGTATATATATAACTTTTATACATTGTGTATATACAACTTTTATATGAAATTACACTTGCACCATTGTCACGACCTAAAATTTCACCATAAAGGTCGTGATGGCACCTAGTTCCTAACATTAGGTAAGCCTATCACTAGACGAGATCAAAACGGAGTATAACAACTTGAATATTAAATAAAAGCTGAGAAATGGCATAACATAGCCAAAGCGGGAATACAATAGTCATAAATCCCAAAACCCGATAATACTGAGTCATAAGCTCTACATAGAGTATTCAAGAAGTCTCCAAAAAATATATCACTGTTTGGGATACTATAAATAGTAGCAAAATAAAGTAAGACGGTGACTCTGAGGCCTGCGAGCAGAATAACAGAAGTACTTTGAAGTCTCCAACACCTCGGCACCACTCTCTAATGACCAGTACAATCTGAGATACCTAGATCTGCACAAAGAATGTGCAGAAGTATAGTATGAGTACACCACAGTCGGTACCCAGTAAGCATCAAGACTAACCTCGGTGGAGTAGTGACGAGGTTCAAGTCAAGAGGCACTCACTAGTCAAATAACATGTACAATATGTCAATATAAACCTGACAATGGAGAATATAACAAAACAAATATCAACCAAGAGTGGGGCATGTGATAACATGGCAAATCAACCAACAACTCATGAAATACAAATTGAAATCATTTAAGGAAAATAAGGATATGTTCAAAACATCTACCCGTTCCAACACATGAGTAACATCAAGGATCACTCTGAAATACCACATAACATTATCAACAAGGAACCCTTATGTCACTGCGTGAGCATCACAATGAAATATTTTTCCTTTTATTGCTGCACACGCATAAGACACCCTTATCCCGCCGCATGCGCATCAATAAATACCACACTTATATCGGCGCATGCACATCTTGCCACCGTTATACTCCATACCACAGCAATCAACCAACACAACAAGCCCACATATGCCACAATATCACAAAAGCAACAATCTCTCAAAGTCACCTCAAGATATAACCAACGGCTCAACAATAAAGTGCATAATAACATGACAATGGCATAAGAGTGCGGGGAATATTCAACAATAAAGCATGTTCATATAGAAAACAACCTCAATTCAAGGCATATTAATAGCCTAAGGTCTAATCCGATCACAAACCAAACATATGCCCGTGTACACACTCGTCTTCTCATGTACATGTTGTTTCACATAGCATAAATAATGCAATTTAGACCAAAACTTAAGGGGTAATTCCACCACACAAAGTTAGGCAAGATACTTACCTCAAATAGCCCCTGACCACTCCGCAATTGCGAAATATCCCTCTCATTGCAATCTGGTGTCCGCATTTGCAATAACTGCAGCACCAGCAATCTGAAACTCAATTCCAAAGGTCCAAAACACGTCCGAAACTCACCCGAGCTCTTGGGACCCCACACCAAACATCCACACAAGTCTAGAAATATCCTACAAACTTGCTCACGATCTCAAAGCACCAAAATAACAATCGGTACCACGAATCGAATACCAAAACGCATAAAATTCACAATGAAAATCAAAAACTCCTAAAATCACAACCAGATGTCTGATACCTACCAAACTAACTCGAAATGACACTAAACTTTGAGCACAAGTTTCAAATGATAAACGGACCTATTCTAAGTCTCAAAACTAAAATTCGAACCCGATATCCATAAAGTCAACCTACGGCCAAATTTAGAAAATTTCTAAACCTTAAAATTGCCAACTTTCGGCAAAAGAGCTAATTCAACCAAGAAACCTCCGAATTTAATTCCTAGCATACGCTTAAGTCCAAAATCACCATACGAACCTATTGAGACCATCGAAATATCATTTCGGAGTCGGTTTTACAAAAGTCAAAGCTTGATCAACTCTTCTGATCTAGGCCTCCAAACTAGGAACTAAGTATTCCAAATCAATCCAAAACCTCCCTGAAACTCAATCAACAATCCACGCAAGTCATATAACCACAAATACACACACGAAAAGCTTTAAAAGGGGAAACATATTCAAATACGTAAAACGATCGGTCGGATCGTTACAATCATCTAGTCACCATTAAAATCTCAACCCACTATCAATACTCACTTCAAAGGATCTTTAGTCCCAAGCACCGATTATAAGAATTAGAAAAAGACCCAGAGATAGAAGAAGAAGAAAAAGAAGATAAATAAGAATAAGGAGTCATATTAACAAAAATAAGAAAAAGTAAATAGTTGTACGGAGAAACTAAAAATCTAAAAAAGAACGCTTTGTCTGAGTTATGTACCGATGAAATTGGTGACCATTGTATGGGCAATGGTGATAGATGTGGATACTAGAGGTCGGCGAAGCAATAATAGAAGAAATGAAGAGTGGCCGAATGAAGAAAATGGAGCAAAAGATAATAAAGAACGAAAATGTTTGATTTGATAAAATGAAAGACAGAGAAAGAGAATGGGACTAAAAGTGACTTTGGGAAGGAAAGTATGTGCATTAGATTCAATAAAAGAAGAGAATGAGGATGAAAATAAAATTGGTTTTGAGAAGGGAAATAAGTAAATTGGAAACCGTGGCCATAAAATGTTTATGTTTCACTAGATATGACGAACTGGGTAATTCCCAAAAGTGGGACCAAAATTCGTTTTTATTTTTTCTTAGGTGTTACACCACATAGATTTCTCAATAATATAAGAAATAACTGATTAGTTATAAGTGTTATTTTTTTTTTCTTTTAAAAAATAAGTCACCAGCAGTTAATTCAATTCACTCTTTTTGAAGCTCTTGTGAAATGGTCTATATCCTAAAATCGAAAGTTCACACTCAGCGTGAAGGAAAGTGCTTCTACTCTCTCTAAACCCTTCATACAGTGGCACATTATCAGCCTTGCCTTAGTTCTCTTCTCGTTCAATGTTATCTCGAGTCTCATAAAAAAATATCTCGAGAACTCTATAAAGATCGAATTAGATCTCAATACAATCTCGATCTCAGTACGAAAAGCATGACAGAATCGACGGTGGTCAATCTTCCTTGTTAGTTGGCATCTCGACTGGGGAGCATGAAAACAAGACTGGAAGAGGGTTCTCGGGTATCAACGTCCTTAGCCCGCATTGATCAATATCAATAAGAATAGCAGTCGTATAGGCATAAGTTAGCGCTTCCTTGCTTGCATCCTTTCCTCTCTTTCTTAATGAAATAAATACAGATGTCTAGTCTCGTGGATCACTCCTTGCTTGTTAGAGAATTTTGGAGAAGACTATTACGTTGAAGGGAGAGAAGAATAAGAAGGGGATTGTTACACAGATAGCCTATCGGATTCAGTGTTTATTTTTTCTAGCCGATATACATAAATTATACAATGATTATATATAGTTATACATATATAAAATTTACATATATTATACATTCGTCGACTATTTTTAGTTTAAGAAATTAAGTGGATGGTTATTCAGGTTAATTGTTTAAATATTGCAAATACATGCAACTCGATTATAAAACTTAGAAATTGTAATTCGTGTAATTCAGTTTTAGACTACTAACTTAGAGGATAAACGACCTGATATTGTTGATAATAGAAATATAGCACATATTTTTTTAGTAATTAAACTTTTATATGCTGGAAAAAAAGAAAGTAAAGCTAGAAAAAACCCTACAGTTGGGCGCATCGCCCCACCAGTGACAACTGAACTACAAAATCACCAAAGTACTTCAAACTACCTAAGCACACTTCCAGGGATAGTAAGTCATTTTTCTCAACTGGCCAACTATCCTTGTAAAGTAGCCACCACGAGCATGTATATCCTGGACAATTTGCCTCAGCAAATCTTCCATAGTTCTTTCTCTTCCTTAGAAAATCCTTTGATTCCTCTCTTGCCAAATATAACATGTACACCTGCCAACACCATATATCTCTGTCTTTGTACTTTTCTCATTTGCATATTGATCGAGTTGATAGAAATAGGCATATAAACGGCGGAAGCAAGCACCCAAGATTATATTCTTACATGTAAACTAGACAAATATAATCAATTACGAGATAGTAACACTAACCTTTTGAAGCTACTGCACAAATCTTCAATAATGTTCGTGTTCTCCAGGTCTACGGTCTTCTGCTATGTATCCTGAAGCTCTACGAACGTGATACTTGCGTGGCAAGTATTTCGGCTCAAGAATAATAGTCCTTAGGGTGTGGAATTTTTGGCCAGAAAGAATACACCTTTAGGGTTTTATTGCTTTCATTATATATCCACGTTTTTTAGTTAATCCCTTAACCAAAAACGTGTAGGAGTCCAATACCTACCAAAAACGTGTAGCCAACACCGTGTAGGAGTCTACTACCCACCAAAAATGTGTAGCAGTCTCCTAACCCACCAAGGATACTATTTTCCCTTTTTTAATTTCCTTGTTCTAGAATATTCAGGCACAGCAGGGACCACAGATTTAATAACGAGGCTTCCTATTNCCTATTGTGGTATTAATTCGGAATATGAATGAATTAATCCTACCACAATAAATTATAATTTATTCCACTAGAAAACTGTAATTGCACTCCTCTGTTTAATTTCGAAATCATTCATTAAAACTTATTTAACTCCCCGTGTTAAGATTACAAATACCAATCAAATAAATTAAATTACTGACAATTTAATTCATCGACTAATTTAATCCTTTATACTTCCGCTTAACTTATTTCATGTGACGGATACAAAATCCACCTGCAGGGTTTTCACATGAAAACTTTCAAGCATCCATAAAGGGGTATCATCAATCTCAATGGTCAAGACACGGATTCTATCAACTAATTATTATTTCACAAATACACTTTGCCATTATTCAATTTACCAGGAATACATTAACTCGCAGTTGAGTCGTACCTTTTAATAATCAAAATAATGAACGAAGCACATTGATCATAACCATTATATCAAGATTAAGAGTATAAGAACATTCAATGAGCTAGAGAGGTAGTTTTATATATTCAGCACAAAAACACTTATCTCTACTTGGTCCGTTCAATACACAAAAATGTACTAGCACAAGAAGTTGGAACTGAGCCATTCCCATAATCAAGATATATTATAATTTAATCTTATGCTACAATCATCAAGATACTTTGCTCAGTTTCATCTTTGATTGTGAACATTAACTTTATAACTTATAAGAACCGACAATTTAATCTTCCGCGCATGAAAAGCTCCATACACTAAATCGTCTACTATATAAGTAAAGGGCACACATATGAACAAATGATCTATTTAAATTAAGACTTCATTGAATTGAATAAATAAATAAACAATTGTTCCAAAAAATAAAACATAATACTATAATCAAACCACATGGTTAATAGTATATCCTAACAATCTCCCACTTAGACGCATAACCATGCATCTACAACTCTAATACCCATTTCTTCTACATGCTTGTCAAAAGTCTTCTGTGGCAAGCTTTTGGTAAACGGGTCTGCCAAATTGTCTGCTGATGCAATCTTCAAAACTTTTACCCCTCCCCTCTGAACAATGTCACGAATTAAATGATATTTACGCTCAATATGTTTACTCCTCTTATGGCTTCGTGGTTCCTTCGAGTTTGCAACCGCACCACTATTATCACAATAAAGTATAATTGGTGCTTGTACTGAAGGGACAACGCCAAGCTCTTTCAGGAAGTTCCCGAGCCAAACAGCCTCCTTGGCAGCCTCAGAGGCAGCCACATATTCGGCTTCCATGGTGGAGTCAGCAACATATGATTGCTTAATACTCCTCCAAGATATGGCTCCTCCTCTTAAGGTAAACACATTTCCTGAGGTAGATTTTCTAGAATCTTTATCTGACTGGAAATCTGAGTCTGTATACCCAATGGGTACAAGATCGCTTGAGTGAAAAACCAACATATAATCCCTAGTCCTTTTCAGGTACTTGATTATATGCTTAACGGCAGTCCAATGTTCTCTCCCAGGATTAGACTGAAATCTGCTAACTATGCCAACAGCAAAGCAGATGTCAGGTCTAGTACATAGCATTGCATACATAACGCTCCCTACAGCAGAAGCATAAGGGACCGCCTTCATCTTCTCTATCTCATCAGCCGTTTTGGGAGACTGATCCTTGGACAGAGAGATTCCATGCCTAAAAGGAAGGAATCCTTTTTTGGAATCTTGCATGCTAAATCTGGTGAGGATAGTATCAATATAAAGTGCTTGAGACAAGCCTAATATCCTTTGCTTGCGATCTCGCGTGAGCTTGATCCCAAAGATATGAGCTGCTTCTCCCAAGTCCTTCATATCAAAATGTGAGGACAACCACTCCTTGACTGAAATCAACATGCCCATATTATTTCGTATGAGCAAGATATCGTCTACATACAGTACCAAAAATGCTACCTTTTCTCCATCCCATTTTTTATAAACACAAAACTCGTTTTCACATTGATCAAAACCGAAAGTCTTAATCGACTTGCAAAACAAGTGTTCCATGCCCTAGATGCCTGTTTCAATCCATAAATGGATTTGTTCAACTTACACAGCATGTGCTCATCACCGCTTTTCTTGAAACCGTCTGGTTGTGCCATATAAATGCACTCATCAAGACTTCCATTAAGGAAAGCCGTCTTGACATCCATTTGCCAGATCTCATAATCATAATGAGCAGCAATAGATAAGAGGATTCTAATTGATTTAAGCATAGCTACCGGCGAAAAAGTTTCCTCATAATCGATCCCTTCTTTCTGAGTAAACCCTTTCGCAACAAGCCTTGCTTTAAAAGTTTGCACTTTTTCGTCCACTCCTCTCTTTTTCTTATAGATCCATCTACAGCCAATAGGTTTGACTCCCGCAGGTGGTTCCACAAGATCCCAGACTTTATTGGAGTACATAGACTCCATTTCAGATTTCATAGCAGCAATCCATTTTTCAGCATCTCTATCCTGTAGTGCTTCGTCGTAATTTAGAGGTTCTGTATTAGTCTCTTCAGGGATCCTATCGTAAGATTCTCCCAAGAGTACATACCGAGAAGGTTTTCTAATAATTCTCCCACTACGACGAGACACTACAGGTATATTTTCGTCCACGACATTATCTTGAAAAACTGGGTGCTCAACGTTAGTCTCCTCACCTTGTGGTGCCAGGATTTCATGAGCTTGTTCTTCAATTGCAGGTTGCACAATCGCAGGTTGCTCAACATTACTCCCACTGATTTGGGGCAGCGAGATGTCGGGCAATGCTTCTTGTGCGTCCTCTTGCCTATTGACATTCCTCCCACTACGAGAACGCAGTGGTAAATCAATACTGGCTGCCGGGATGTGTTTTAGAGTTGGATCTTTTGTTATTTCTTTGCTCAATTCCTGCAAAACAAGTTTGTTTCTAGGAACATGGTTTATTAAATAATCCTCTTCTAGAAATTTGGCATTTGTTGTAACAATTACCTTCTTTTCTTTTGGACAATAAAATAAACCTCCCTTTGTTCCTTTTGGATATCCAATAAAAACGCACACCTCTGTCCTCGATACAAATTTATCTGTTTTCCCTTTCAACACATGTGCTGGACAACCCCAAACTCGAATATGCCGCAGACTAGGTTTGTGCCCAGTCCACAATTCTGTTGGAGTCAAAGGTACTGACTTGGAAGGAACCAAATTCAGAATGTAATTAGCTGTTTCTAAAGCATATCCCCAAAAGGATGAGGGCAGATCGGAATAACTCAACATTGATCTGACCATTTCCATAAGGGTTCTATTTCTTCTTTCTGCTACACCATTTTGTTGTGGTGTTCCTGGAGCAGATAATTGAGACGTTATTCCACAATCTGGTAAGTATCTAATGAATTCTGCAGAAAGGTATTCACCACCGCGATCAGATTGCAATGATTTGATATGTTTATCATGTCGTTTCTCCGTTTCTATCTTAAATTCTTTGAATTTCTCAAAGCACTTAGACTTACGGCGCAACAAATAAATATATCCGTATTTGGAGTAGTCATCTGTGAAAGTCACAAAATACTCAAAACCACCTCTTGCTTGTATATTCATAGGTCCACACAAATCGGAATGGATTAATTCTAACTTATCACTGGCTCTATTTCCTTTTGAAGGGAAAGGGTCTCTTGGTCATTTTTCCTTCTAAACAGGATTCGCATGTTGGTAGTGCCTCCACTTTCAATGAACTCAGGGGTCCATCAGAAACCAACCTTGAGATCCTATTTAGATTTATATGACCTAGACGTAAATGCCATAAATAAGTTTGACTCAATTCAGAAATACGCTTTCTTTTATGTGACAGGTCAACGTTATTTAGCTCTTTTGGTTGTAGCATTTCAGGAGAAATATTAAGTATAAACAAATCATGTACTCTAGCAGCAGTGTAGATAAAAAGTCTATTATACTTAATAATAGCAGAGTTATTAATAAAAAAGACATTATAACCAGCATCCATTAATCTCGAAACTGAAAGCAAATTCCTTCTAATGGAAGGTACATATAAAACGTCTTTTAAATTCAAAACTCTATCACTACTAAACTCAACTCTAATATATCCTAATGCTAAAGCTGGTGCTGGTTCGCCATTGACTTGAAAAACGCAAACTTCATTCTCACTTAGCCGCCGCGTTTCCTGAAACCCCTGCAAAGAAGTACAGATATGATTAGTGGCTTCCGAATCTACACACCATGACATGGTAGAAACAGCCGCTAAACAAGTTTCAACGACAT